>JBAIZL010000002.1:102109386-102179386 GCA_036971475.1 Prosapia bicincta | reverse complement strand
TTTCTCAATGATATTAATAACAAATTATCAATCTTATTAATATGAATGCCAAAGATTAATGTCAATTGGTTATTCAATCATATTTAAAGTAAAACATATAAATAATGTGAAATTAATAATTATATTATCGAAAACTTACCTAATAAAATGCACAGATAGAAAGTAAGCTGCGGTGCATGTGTACTGTCGTTTTACCAGCTGTGTACTTGTGGAACGTTGGCGATAGAATTGCCGCTATATAGGAGAGCCCCGATGCCTATCCAGATAGGCCGAGGGTTTCCGATAGCTATCTGCATCCCACCTGCGTTGCCCCATTACTCCCAATGTACTTCTGCCTATCAGCTTGAAAACTATCTTTGTGCCCCGATTACTTTCAAGCTCATGTGCGTCTACCCCAAGGATGCATAAGGAAGGTCAGGTATAACAAAGGTAGAACTAAGGTATGCAAATGTTACTTCCCTGGTTTCGGAGTGAACAAGACACAAGACGCCCCACGGGAGTGTCATATTCCTGATGTAGATCTGTAATCTATCGGGGAGAGGAGTGCCTTCTCGCTACTTGGAAGTATGTCGGATGTCCTTGAGGGTTACTTTGTGCGCTGAAGCTAGTGGAGTAGCATTAACTCATTCCTCATGAAAATATCTTTCATATATGTAATTTATATCATATACAAAAGCTACAAACTACAAAAATCATATTATTCTTATTTCAATTTAAAAATTATTTTTGACCCGAGTAGAATTAAAATTATAATGGTATTTAGCCAAACAATGTTTAGGGACGGCCAGTGTTTTCACTAATCGGAATTGAGAGGACGTCGATAGAATCATAACGGTAAATCGCTCAGTCGTTCCCTTTACCCTGCGCATACCTTTATAATTTTAATTCTGCTCTAATTAAAAATTCTGTGATACGTTTAGAATTAACATTGGGACTATCAGAGTTGAATTAAAATTATAATGGTATTTAGCCAAACAATGTTTAGGGGCTGTCAGTGTTTTCATTAAGTCAAGGACCTGCGGTTTCTATAGCAATTGGAATTGAGATTAAGTCGATAGCTCATAAAACTTCTGTGGTATGTTTAGAATTAACATTGGGACTATTAGAGTTGAATTAAAATTATAATGGTATTTAGCCAAACAATGTTTAGTGGCTGTCAGTGTTTTCATTAAGTCAAGGACCTGCGGTTTCTATAGCAATTGGAATTGAGATTAAGTCGATAGCTCATAAAACTTCTGTGGTATGTTTAGAATTAACATTGGGACTATTAGAATTGAATTAAAATTATAATGGTATTTAGCCAAACAATGTTTAGTGGCTGTCAGTGTTTTCATTAAGTCAAGGACCTGCGGTTTCTATAGCAATTGGAATTGAGATTAAGTCGATAGCTCATAAAACTTCTGTGGTATGTTTATTATTAACATTGGTACTATTAGAGTTGAATTAAAATTATAATGGTATTTAGCCAAACAATGTTTAGTGGCTGTCAGTGTTTTCATTAAGTCAAGGACCTGCGGTTTCTATAGCAATTGGAATTGAGATTAAGTCGATAGCTCATAAAACTTCTGTGGTATGTTTATTATTAACATTGGTACTATTAGAGTTGAATTAAAATTATAAAGGTATTCTGCAGAATACTAAGAACGACTAAGAACTGTTTGTTTTCACGTTATCAGTTTCGACTGTATTGACCTTTTAATTATGCATGGTTGCTTTTTATTTGAAAAGTGATTAACAGGCACCGGTATTGTTTAATTTTTTAGAAATTATATTTTTCAATTTCCCCTATTAGTACACACTCTCCCTGTATATATATATATATATATCCGTCAATTATAAAATATTTTTTATTTATCCAACCAAGTCCAAATACATTTTTTTAAAACTTTTAGTGGATGAAACTTGGTGATAATACAGATTCTTCAAATATTAACTCATTATTTAATTTTAATTAATTTATTTTAGTTTTATATGGGAGAAATATATATTTCCCAAATGGGGCAAGGTATGCTATATAACAATTTAGTTCCATTTGGCCTAAATATATGATTTTATAAAACAGCTGATTTTGTTGTTTTTAATGTAATAGATCAGCTGTTTTAACGCATTGTTTATGTTATACTAATTGTAATTATTTAATAAAATGTAACTAAAATAACATTTTTTGTTGACCTAAGTAAAATTGACTTTAACATTTTTTTTATTTATAACTTGTTTCAATTAAATACCATAGTTGTTTTTATTAGAAAATGTTTCACATAATTTCATTAAATGTTTAACAAAAATATAGGTTACGTTGATCGAAAACATATCGCTAGTTTGTTTTGCGATTTAATTGGCTGTGATGAAAATACCGACTGGTGACACAGGGTGGAACAACGTGGCTCGGTATTTAGCAACGTGACGAGCATAAAGTCATTTATGTAACCCTTCTTTCGTCAAAGGCGATTGACTCTAGCAATTTCCTGGAATAGCATCGCATAAAAGAGTTTTCTTCTGCTAGTTACCTTTCTTTTTAAATTGTAAGATTTCTTATTAGAGTAGTTTGTTGGTTGTAAAACGATTTATTCCTATATTTTAGTTCGTTGCACGTTTTGGAACAATTACAGCGTGTAAAGCTTAGGAAGCTGCGCCTTCTGACCACTGGCATGCAGCCATAATAATCTATTGCTTGTATTGCTTTTTCTGGCTGTTAATTACTTATTGTGCACTGCAAAATGAAATCCTATTTTTTTTATTCACAAAAATATCAATGAAATTGTAGTTTTATGAAAAGGAGAATAGAAAACAAAGAAAAACCGAACGAAACATTTTCATTAAAATAATAATTGCATGTAACATTTGTATGTAAAATATGTTTTATTAACATTGTATGTAAACTTGTACAGTTGATTTATTAATATAGCGTTTGGTAATAGTTATCTAATTTTTTCCCCTTCCAAAAACTTCCGATATATTTGCGAATAAATAAAACAAGAAATACACACAAAAAGTTTTTAAAGTCAATTTTTACTTGAGTAAAAAATGTCAAATTTTATTTTAGTTACTTTTTAATTAATTACAAGTAACACAAATATGCATATTAACTGATCCCAGAAGGCGAAGCAATGTAAGGCAAATACTGCCTTTTGATTGCTCTTGTAGCTCCTCCCACTCCACCAACAACTATCAAATTCGTAGAGCCTTTAGAAAAAATTTTCGGGCTCAGACATGCAAGCCTCAAAATAAATTACAAGGTCCTCAAATATAAAAATGATGAAAATGAGCTAAAGAAATTTTGAAATTTGCTTAAGGGCGTCAAATTGCGTCTGTTTACGAATTTGGATCATTCTAAGGTAAAATACCCAAAATCCCTGCACTTACTGGAAATGAAGAGTTCATATTAATATAGTTAAAAATCGGAGTGTTTAATTCACTCCAAAATATTATATTTGTATTTAAACCATATATTTGAAGAATATCTTTCTCCGTCATTTTATAATGATAATTTGCTGGTAGGCAGTCCATAATAATTTTGACAAGAAAAAAAGTAGAAAACACAAAATAGTTCCAGATAATAATAAGTTTATAATACTCAACACACGATATAAAATTAAACATAAAACACGGAACACGTGTTGTTGTTATTGTAACCAGTGGTAAGGTAGGTAGAAGAAATAATTTACAGATATTTCATGTGCAGAGGAACTACACGACCAATCAAAAGGCAGTATTTGCTTTACGTTGCTTCGCCTTCTGGGATCAGTTAATATTCAATAATTATAGTTATAACTTATGCGTTAAAACAGCTGTTCTACCACATAACCTATAAAACAAAATCAGCTGCTTTATAAAATCATATATTTATCACTTATTTTAGGCCAAATGTGAAGAAATAACTATATTGCCTGCCTTGCTGCTTTTGGGAAAAGTTTTTCTCTAACATAAAACTAGGATAATTCATTATTAATATTAATTAATGAATTAAAATTTGAAAAAAGTCTGTATTAGCGTCTACTGTCAACCACTACAAGTTTTAAAAAATGTATTTGAATTGTAGTGGATGAATTAAAAGTATTTTACTAACGACTGAAAATTTGAACAAGGGTTATATTGGGATAATGTGAACTAATAGTAGGAATTTAATAAGTTTTTATAATGAAGTACAGAACAGATGCTAGGCCAAACGGTACGAGGACGTTTGACACAGGATTATAAGTTTCGATCGCCAACCTAAGGGCCTGCTCTCTTACGAAACTTCAGGCTTTTCCATTCTCGTTGGTCTCTCGGGTATCTCGGAGAAAAATGTTATTCAATTATCCAATACAACACTACCAGGGTTGTCTAACCGTCCGTCAATGTAAGAGACTACCTTTAGGCCCGGCGCACATGAGCTTGAAAGTAATCGGGAGGCGAGATAGTTTTCTATCTGATCTTTCTGATACCTATCGGAGTTTCAGCGCACATGAGATAGAATGTGAACGCGCGTCATTTCAAGCCAATCTTTTTGATAGTTATTTTCCATGTTGGGGACTGGCCTCTATGTTGTTTCTCCTACGAGATGGATCATAAACAAGTGCAGGTTTACAAAAAGAAAGTAGTGTTTTCGTTCTTAGTGTACAAATACATTGGTGAAAGGGAAAGTAAAAGAAGAAGATATTGGATTCGCCCATTTAATAATGAGAGATATTTAAAAGGTGCATTCAAGATTGTTTTAATTGATTTAATTCTTTAATTATTTTCGAATATCTACTCGATTTTTTTATGAATTTTGTTTGGAAATCTAAAATCAGATGTTTGTTTTTGCAGATTTTCTCCCAAGCCGATAGCTTTTTTACCCTGTCTTTATGCCCTTCGCTTCGCACATCCCATATTGCCCTATGTTGTTTAATTTCCTCTATAAACAATTCTACATCCACGTCCAAATCTTCATTCTCCATGGCTGATAGATTTAATTACTATATATATATATATATATATATATATATATATATATATATATATACCATTACTCCCAATGTACTTCTGCCTTTCCAGCTTAAAAACTATCTCTGCGTACCGATTACTTTCAAGCTTATGTGCGCCGGGCCTTAGGAAACAGAAATTCATCTAGATACGTTTTACACCTTTTTGTTAAAAAAAAATATTACTCAACTAATGCCCGACCGTAACAACATTCATAGAACGCATTTGATATATAAATATTTTGGTCCCAAGTCATGTTTTAAAATTCACCAATTTTAAAATGATTTTATCGACAAAAACCCACTGAATTAGGATATGACGCCTGGATATTTATTAATTTTTTTTTAAATCTGGGTTTGAGCTAGTGGGGCCACTAGTCCCCGGGTATTTAACAGATTTCTCCATTGTTTATAGTGGAATTCTAAGCTGTTTAATAGATTTATCAGCTGTTTAATGTAATTTTACAACTGTTATATACTATTATGTACAATTTAACTGAATTCTGAGCAGTAAACGTAATTTTGAACTGTTCAATCTAATAAGTTAAGAAAAAACAATCCTTCAAAGACAGAAACTTGTTGATGATACTTTGATAGGCATCCGAAACTATTGTAAATTTATTTACAAACCCTGCTTCAAAGCATATTTGACAGCATTTTGGAAACAATAGAAAAATAGTTCATATTTACACTCGCAGAAGTAGGCCAATAAGATAAAAGGAAGGTAGATTTGCGAGTGAGGTAAAATTTATTTAATATATTTGGCGACGTTTCGGAAACTAATTTCTTATATTCAGGTCCAAGTACACAATGTAAAAATTAGATTTTACATTCAATTTTTACAAATTATTACTAGTATAATTTTAACAATAAACAAATAATATATAATTTAAAAAAGTAAATTCCTACTTATATTAACAAAGAAAACTTTTATTTTAGTTTCTTTTTATTATTATTAAAAACTTTATTATTAAACTATTAGCGCACACTCTCCTGATATATATCTTGTACAAACTTTCAATCCTTAATAAAATGCATTTTTATTCATCAACTCATGTTCAAACACATTTCTTTTAACCTATATTGGATGACAATTGATGTTAATAAATTTTTTCAAATATTTATTCAATAATAAATTATAAAAATGTGGGGACTATTGGGATTCGAACTATGAATCTTCTTGTTTAAAGTTTAGTGCGCTTTGGCACTGCGCCAACTTTCAAATACCAAGAAAATAATTTCTCAAATACGTACGTCTATAAGAATTTTTTCCCCATCTGGTTGTCATCGAAACCTCCATTGTACAATCTTAAACTGTTGCCATGGTTACCATAAAATATCCTAAATAGTTATCGTAAGGTTAAAATAGTAAGGTTAAAAATGAATAAAACGATTAAAATAAGCAAACAATGATACAATTTTTCTTTCTTGACCTCAGTTGGAATTTACTTAATTTTTTTATGTTACTTGTTTTATAATTACAATTAATATAAATATCTATATACAGAGTAACAATATTAAGTGATGAAATAGAAAGCGAATTTCCTTAACATTTGCCATTTCCCTTACTAAGTATAGTGTTGGACTAAATTATTTTTATTTTGTACTACTTACTCACTTTCATTTTTTCGTCGCTTGCATTGTGTTGTAGTTTCTTTTCGCCTTCCTTTCGCATTGTCCGTTTGTGAAGCCAAATTCGATAACGTTAATCCAGTTTGTTTCTATATTTTATTCTTTTCATTTATTTTTAATCCTAAAGCATTATTATCTTATTGTGTGGTAACCATGACAACAGTTTAAGGCTGCGTAATGGAGATTATTCAAATATACTTTTGAGAAGTTAATTTCTAGCTATGGAAAGTTGGCCCAGTGCCAAATAGTTTTACGCTTCAAATATGAGGATACTCAGTTCGAATTCGACCTAGACCCCCAATTTTTTATTATTTAATTAATGAATAAATATTATATAAATATATTTGAAAAAAAACTGTATTACCATCAATTGTCATCAGCTATAGTTTAAAAAAATAATGGAAAAAAGGAATTTTATTAACGATTGAAAATATGTACGAGTATATGTCAGGAGAGTGTGAGCTAATAGAAGGAATTGATGACACCAAAAATACAAAATGATAAATACACACAAAATAAGTAAACACTTATTATGGCTATTTGACTTTGACAGGATTACTAGAAATAAATAAACACTCATTATGGCTATTTGAGTTTGACAGGATTACTAGAAATAAATAATAAACAAATTATTAGTATTAGAACCATAATATGTAAGTCGTTTTTATAAAGCAACGTGTACACACAGTAATGAATAAATAAGACGCAACAACATTAGGAACTATTACGCCTGGTTACGTACGCGCTCTGGATATTTCAAACAATAATAATAAGTTAGATTTTCTCAAACAAAACGTTGACAAAGCTTTTTAATACAATAAACGCGAAGCAACTAATTAAAGATTAACAAACGTACAAAACTTCTATAAATGGCGTGCAAACACTTGTAGCGTTTAAAAATACAACCGCCTTAGAATTTAAGGCGACGAAGGGCTGGGTTCAAAACACGTGAGTGCCATTGTAGAGAGCGAATAACGCACGTTAAACGTATTCAAGCCGAGCTGGTGTCTTTGGAACAACACAAGGCACGTGTTTATGTGATCGAGCAACACGTGCATATGTAACAGCGGCTGTTAATTTTTTCCCGTTTATTTCTATTACGCGTCATAAGTTTTTCTAGGTTTTTAACATTCAGCTGTTGGATTTCAAACATGTAGAATTCAGTTCGCATCCAACATAAAGATATCTCTTTCAATTAGTAATAATGAATTATTATTTGAAACAACTGTATTAACATCAAGTGTCATCCACTACCAGTTTTCAAAAATGTGTTTGAACTTTAGCGGATGATTAACGATTGAAAATGTGTACACTATATATATATATATATATATATATATATATATATATATATATATATATATATATATATATATATATATATATATATTCTGCGGAAGAGGTAATATCCGCAGTACATCCGTTCATTCTGCAGTGCATAAAATCACAGTTCCGACGTTTCGCTAGAATCTCATCTAGCATTGACGAGGTGAACCCAACAACAACAGTTGAAGAGCGTATTTTAACTTTTCATCATATTTTTCAATCCGTGAAGGAATCCGTATCAGCATATATATATAGAACTAAATGAAAATACAAATACAAGAATTATAATTGAATTTACAATTCAAAGCTTTTCGATGGCTAACAGTACCAACATCATCAGGAATATTAAACAAATAAATTAAAATATGTGCAAATTAGATCAAATAAATAGCTATGCCAAATCCATTACAATGTTGTTCAAAATTTTTATTTTGCTGCCCTAACATTACAAACACTGAATATATTATCAAATTTAGATTTTACTTGTATTTGTTCATTTATCAACTCATTATTAGTATTATATTTATGTATTTCTAAAGCTTCATAAATATTCATTCTCAGGCCTTTGTTAATTTCTTTTATAAGTATCATATTATCTGTATTAGAGAATATGTGATTATTATTAATACAATGACTAGCAAAATTTGATTTATAATTTTCTGGCTTTTTATATGCATTAAAATGCTCTTTATATTGTATTAATAATAATCACATATAGATAATATGATACTTGTAAAAGAAATTAACAAAGGCCTGAGAATGAATATTTATGTGGCTTTAGAAATACATAAATATAATACTAATAATGAGTTGATAAATGAACAAATACAAGTAAAATCTAAATTTGATAATATATTCAGTGTTTGTAATGTTAGGGCAGCAAAATAAAAATTTTAAACAACATTGTAATGGATTTGGCATAGCTATTTATTTGATCTAATTTGCACATATGTTAATTTATTTGTTTAATATTCCTGATGATGTTGGTACTTTTAGCCAACGAAAAGCTTTGAATTGTAAATTCAATTATAATTTTTGTATTTGTATTTTGACTTAGTTCTTTATTAATACACAAGAATACATATTGCGAAATTTATATATATATATATATATATATATATATATATATATATATATATATATATATATATATATATATATATATATGAAGTTAATATATTACTATTGTAAGTAATTTTATCCACCATTAAGTGCAATAATTTTACCTTGAGTGATGAGGCACCTTTCGGTCACTTGACCATTGTCGAATCACTGATATTTTTCTGTTGTAGATATATATATATATATATATATATATAGCCTCTTTCTCTCTCTCTCTCTCTCTCTACTGTATACAATACATAGCATACACTAACAAGAAGTAAACCTAGTGGTTTAACTGTAATTATTTAATAAAAACGAACTAAAATAAGTTTTTTTACCTATGTCGGAGAAAGTTAAAGTGGCTCAGTGCGAAATTGCTAGACATCGAAAATGAAGACTCACATTACGAGTCCAGATTGACCCTCAAAATTTTGTAATTTAATTATTGAATAAATATTTGAAAAAAAACGTTATTAACACCAATTTATCATCCACTACAGGTTAAAAAATTATTTGAAACTTGATTCGATGAGTAAAAAAGTATTTTATTAACGATTGAAAATTTATACAAGATATCAGGAAAGTTGGAGTTAATAGAAGAAATTTAATAACTTATTTAATCATTTATTGTCAACATCTGTTTAAACTTAAAGGGCTTAGTCTTATTTATGTCTTTCTCATCATAATATCCGGAGTACATCTGTTCATTCAGCAGTGCAAAAAATCGCAGTTCCGACTTTTCTCATCTAGCATTGACGAGGTAAACCCAACAACAGTTGCAGAGCGGATATTACATCTTTATCATATTTTTCCGACCGTAATGATAAATATTTTTTTAAAGTATTACAACAGTACTTGTTTTTTATAGTATTTCGATGAAATTTAATGATATGTAGGCTTTCCTGGTTTCAAAATTCAATAATAACTTCTTCAATCTTTCAACTTCTTCTTTTACCGTTAATATTCCTGTTTTCGTTCGTATAATCAGATTTTAGTGTTCTTATTACAGGCTTTTCTTAACTTTTTTTTCTGTTTTCACTCTTTACCTTTGGGATATTCTTTACTACCAGTGTCTCCAAACACTCAACCTGCTTGACCTTACGTCATTAGGTGGAGACGTATCACAGCTAGCAATGGCGCATAAAGGTGATCTGTATGAGGGTACAGAAAGCGGCGTTTAATCGGAAATTCGGTTACTCGTGGCTCGTATAATGGAAACTCTATTGCATAGTTTCCGTGATTCCGTGACAATACAACCCCGCAATACCTGCCCAGGGGCGAGCAAAGTTTAACCGACAGATCTAGCCCTGACCCGCTACTAATGTACAGTTGTTTGTTCCCAGACGTTTCCAATTCCTCAGCTTGACATTAGTTCGGACATGTCTCTACCTTTCGTTAACGCGTATTTGCAGACGTCTAAGCAGAAAGCAGAAGGAAGAGAAACGTGTACAAAGTGCACAAAAGTTTGACATAAATACAAATGTCAAACTTATCTGTAGAGTGTAAGTTTCTTGATGTTTAAGATAATTATTTTTAAAATGTTCATTTCTTTAGGAAACGACAAACTACTCTCGACATTATTGTTAAAAATAATACAGCGTCCCTTTACGTCCTCCAGCTTACTAGTCGCAATACTTGCCTCTATGGTTCTGACAGCTGGTCGGATATTTACGTAAGTTATGTTTATCCACTTCTATCTTGTGGTGTGCTACTTTTATCTTCCTTTGGAAACGGAATACCAGACTTTTTTGCGTATACTCTATTCCTGTCCCAACCTTCATTGTTCCAAGTGTGTTCATTTTCTATTCAGTATATGCGATAAATTCTTTTCAACAACCCATTTGGGATTTAAATTCTTTTGCTGAGTTATATTCAAATATTATAAAATACAGTAATACATTTCTAGATTAAATGTTTTACGTGGGTCGTCATCTTCTTTGACCAGAGAATAGGGTGTAATGATTCAATTACTGCTTTGTTTTTTCATTCTCTCCTCTACGATCTGTCATATTTTCGAACGTTTATCTTTAAGAATGTCCCTAATCGCCTTTTTCGTTGGCTTCTCCCTAGTTCCATATTATCTCCGATCTCTCCTCATCATAAATATGTATTTTGTTTTATTACTGTTCACCTCCTGTAAAAACTCTAGATATTCCTGTGCTTTTTGTCACTCATTCCAGATCAGACCGTAATGAACCAAGACGGAATTCCCAAGCTGGAGACATTTTGTTCACGGTATTTTCAGGCTTTTGCCAGATGCAGTGTATTATAAAGCATCGCACACACTATACTGCCTGAGTGAGCCATTTTGTAGTTTGAAAATGTAAATTCAAAGTTTTCGTTTAACACATTATTATTTACAACCCTTAACATGAATTCCTAGAAACACACCGTCTTGTACATTTAGATAACTTTAATGTTGGGTATTAAAAAAAAAAGTTTATATTTAAATTTTTAATTCAATAATTTTGCCAACTTTTTTCTAATTTTTCTGTTAAAATAACTCGGCTTCGGGTTATTTGCTTTGGGGCTGTAAATTATTCTCTAGTTTAACTAAAATCTAAATACCCCTCCAAAAAAGATTTTTGGGCGCACTATCATATAATAGTATTAATTAGAAATTAAATTCTATTTCAGTTTACTAATCGGAACGCGTTTACGGCTTGGAACGTGTTATACATTCCGACGTTACATTCCACGGAACTGTAACTGATACTATTTATCAACACTGTAATTTTTAATATAACGAGTGATAAAAGGAAGCTTAGAAATGCCGCTTTAAAATTATTAAAAGCGTTAACATAACAGTTGTGTAGGTATCCAATGACGACGCGTTTTATAATGACAGGCGCGTTTATCAGGCCGAAGTAGCTGTTAAAAACAACCATTTTATGTTCTTAATAGACTGTAAACATTTTTAGATTCCTTCAGTTGGACACTAAAATGTCCAATTTGGAAGAGACGGTGGCGCTATTCGGGCTTGGCACCCTGCCCGGCACGGTGCATCACAGATGTCGAGGAATGCCAGATTAATAACAGACAATAAGTTAGAAGATTCGATATAGAGTTTTGACAGATCATCTGTTGGTTGTCCAACAAACGTTAGACAACTATAACTCAAAATGGCGGCAAAGAGGAAGGCCCTCTGGTGCCAGTGGCTAGTGAAATGTATTAATACTTGTATAAATACAAGAACGTTGGGAAATAGTTGGAGCCGAGACAAGCCAGTTTCAGTTAAATTTTACCCGTTGCGAATGATAAATGACTTAAAAGGGAATATTTAGGTCAAGTTGTGTTGAAGATCTTACAAAAACATAGTTACATTTTATTTGCACTGTTTATATTATTTCACATTTTTAATTTGACAAATAAGGAAGCAGATTACAGGATGTTTAAAAAAATAACCCAATTTTAGAACACTCTAGTTATTATGAAAAAATCTTTCACACAAAAACACTTAACATTGGAATATTCACAAAAGAATGAAATCTATGAAAATGTATCACAAGTGACGTCCTCCATCAGCTGTGCAAATGCATCTGAGTTCCTTCTCATCTGTGCGCAAGGTATGTTCTCCTACTGGAGCTACTGCAGTAATACTGTTCTTAACTCATTAATATCTCTAGATAAAGCAGCAGCATACGCACGTTCTTTAAGGTATCTCCACAACAAATTTCACATGATGTCATATTAGATGATCTTGGAGGCCACGAGTGTAACATAAAAAGCTCTGTTTCGCGGACACCGTACTACGACAGCCTGACAGTACTCAAGGTCAGCGCTAGTATAGAGATCTAGTGGGGGTTTTCTAAAACTCTAGACCATGCCTATTATAATTTTAATTTCTTTATGATTTTTGTTTCAATAACATGTTATACTTACATCATTCTTTTTGAAAAATCGTATATTTTGAAACTGTAACCAAGCAAGAAATACATTCTGGTAGATGGTGTGGGATTACAGGGGAGACTGGGAGCTAATTTATACTCTCTAAGACAAAATTGTAATCCACTATTTTATGCCTCTCTTATTTCTAAAACTAGACACAATTGCGAAATACGTGGATTACATATTTTTAAATTCAATTTAAATACATTCGAAATTTAAAAAATGCCTAGTGATCATAAAATTTAAATACATTCAAATTTAAAGAGTACCAAGTGAGCATTAAATTTAAATACATTCAAATTTAAAGAGTACAAAGTGAGCATTAAATTTAAATACATTCAAATTTAAAGAGTACAAAGTGAGCATTAAATTTAAATACATTCAAATTTAAAGAGTACCAAGTGAGCATTAAATTTAAATACATTCAAATATAAAGAGTACCAAGTGAGCATTATATTTAAATACATTCAAATTTAAAGAGTACCAAGTGAGCATTAAATTTAAATACATTCAAATTTAAAGAGTACCAAGTGAGCATTAAATTTAAATACATTCAAATTTAAAGAGTACAAAGTGAGCATTAAATTTAAATACACTCAAATTTAAAGAGTACCAAGTGAGCATTAAATTTAAATACATTCAAATTTAAAGAGTACCAAGCGAGCATTAAATTTAAATACATTCAAATTTAAAGAGTACAAAGTGAGCATTAAATTTAAATACATTCAAATTTAAAGATTACCAAGTGAGCATTAAATTTAAATACATTCAAATTTAAAGAGTACCAAGTGAACATTAAATTTAAATACATTCAAATTTAAAGAGTACCAAGTGATCATAAAATTTAAATACATTCAAATTTAAAGATTACCAAGTGAGCATTAAATTTAAATACATTCAAATTTAAAGAGTACCAAGTAAACATTAATTTTAAATACATTCAAATTTATAGAGTACCAAGTGAGCATTAAATTTAAATACATTCAAATTTAAAGATTACCAAGTGAGCATTAAATTTAAATACATTCAAATTTAAAGAGTACCAAGTAAACATTAATTTTAAATACATTCAAATTTATAGAGTACCAAGTGATCATAAAATTTAAATACATTCAAATTTAAAGATTACCAAGTGAGCATTAAATTTAAATACATTCAAATTTAAAGAGTACCAAGTGAGCATTAAATTTAAATACATTCAAATTTAAAGAGTACCAAGTGAGCATTAAATTTAAATACATTCAAATTTATAGAGTACCAAGTGAGCATTAAATTTAAATAAATTGCAATTTAAAAAGTTCTCGTGAACTTTAAATTTAAGTATGTGGTTTATAGAGGAAATTAGGTTAAAGGCTGACGTATGGAAATACTTCGTACGGGGTTGACGTGTAATTGTATTGGGCTTATTGCATTCCAAAATACTAAACATTGATGAAATAAGGTAACTCTTGGTCGTTGAAACTATTTTTAACAGGATCATGTAGACACAAAAAAGATTTTATAAAATATACTTATAAACAATATTTAAAGTTTTGTTTTCTTTTCTGAAAATATGTGGGTGGTCCACTTGAGACACATGAGCAAGCAAAGTACCCATGGGAGGAACACTGATTTTGCTAATAGAGGCCTGCTACCCTAAGTGTCTGTCCTTGAGATTTATTGAGTGTCAATGAGAAGGCAACTTTTACAGGGACTATAGATAAATAAGTGTTAATGGAGTTTTCAAGGCCAGTGGGGCGGTGGCGTGATAGAATTTCTAAATAAAAATAGGCATATGTGTTCACCAGAGATCTTAAGAACGTCCATGTAACATTTCAGCTCAATGGGTCAGCAGTTTTACGTTATTGTTTAATACACACACACACACACACACACACACACACACACACACACACACACACACACACACACACACACACACACACACACACGCGCGCGCGCGCGCGATATAGATATATTTTTTGTTAGCTCATAAAATAATAAAAATATATTATAATCCTTCTTAGCACTTTTAACCCTCAAACATCCTTTCTGTGTCTGTATTTTGGGCAAACGTGAAAATATACACATAATTCTAAAATAGACATTGTTATTTACAAATTATAATATTTCAAACCATAAAACGCCTAGCTTAATCTCTGTGCATAGAAACTGGGTAAATTTAACTTATTTTCTAGACGTAATTTAACAGTCAGCTAGCGTTCTTAGTAGGGTAGATGTGAACTATCAGTTCAGGTTTATCTTTAATATTTCTGGCACTTCATATCAAATATACGATATTTATGAACACACATGAGAAGCTGCATTTGAAAATTATTTAAACATAGCCACAAACACAACCTCTAACTGAAGGCGACAACAGCTGTTAGCATCAACTATCATGCTTGGCTTTCGTAAATCATCGGGACGATTCGTTGATCTCCGGATTGTTGAATGTAGAAAGCGTTGTCATAATACTCAGTAATTCACTTCACTAATAATACTGGCTCACTCATATGCAATTTTTGTTGCTTGGCCATTATATATCATCTTGATTATAAAATTGTTTATTATGTTGTTCATGGTAAAACTAATATTATTCAACGTTTTTGCACTTTACAAAAATACAATACTTGTGTAATTGAATATAAATATGGGGACAAATGGCACAATGGAAGTTGAAGAAATTACATAAATAAAATTTGTTTAAGATCCGTCATAGTAGCAGGAATAACTATGGCGCAGAAGTTGCGACAGTAAGGTTTCCTTAATTTTTCTCCTCTGACGTCAGACGCGATCAATGTTTTTGTAAAATAAATATTCATAACATATTTAAAATATACACAAAAGCCCACAAATGCAGTGAGAGTATATTAAAAAGTATTGAGTAAACAAATTGACTCTTTCTACATTAAGTACTTTTTTATTCATTCTATAAGAGTACAGGGTATGTCATATTCAATTCCTTCTAATAATTTTATTTACATTCACCTAATATATGACTTGTTCAAGTTTTCAATCGTTATTAAAATGAGTTTTTCTTTATCCACTGAAATTCAAATACGATGAGACTTGATGTTAATACAGTTTTCAAATATTAATTAAATTTAATTAATTTTAGTATTAAATGGTAGAAAGCATTTAAAAAATAGGTAGAATGCAATATAATTATTTCGTTCCATTTCGCCTAAAATAAGTGATAACATATGATTTCATTAAACATCTGATTTTATAATTAAAGAATAAAAATATGGTACAACTCACAAATATACAATTTTTTTTTTATTTCAAACGCGTTTCAACGACTAATTTGTCGTCATCCTCAGTGAATATACACAAATGAAATTAACTAAAAAAATATATATATATTAAACATAACCTATAAAGTTTTAGCAAAAGTAAAAAAAGTAAAAAGTTTTTACTTTTGCTAAAACTTTATAGGTTATGTTTAATATATATATATATATATATATATATATATATATATTTTAGTTAATTTCATTTGTATATCTTCACTGAGGATGACGACAAATTAGTCGTTGAAACGCGTTTGAAATAAAAAAAATTGTATATTTGTGAGTTGTACCATATTTTTATTCTTTAATTATGACTTTCACTCACAAGCCAGCTGGAATATTATTTATATTTATTTGATTTTATGTTATAGGTTATGTGATGTTACAGCTGTTTTTGTGCATAGGCTATGTTACTTTATTTATAATAATTGTAATTATTTAACAAAAAACAACTAAAATTTATCTTTGTTGACCTAAGTAAGATTTGACTTTAGAAGGTTTTGCTTATATTAGCCTAATTGTTAAAAACACTCTAAAAAAGTATTTATTGAACATTATTTATGAAGTGCTTGCATGTTTTGACAAAGCTTATTACGTCATCCTTATTACGTCACCATACAGGAAAGACATAAGTAGCTTGCTGTATTACACATTTACAAAGTAACTACTCGTCAGATTTAAACAAAAAGCATTTAGATAACTTAAGGGCAAACTGGGTCAGCGTTGTGCCATACTAATATCAGCGGATGGGTATAGCAATGCTAAGTGTGTTAAAATATTGGATAAATTTTCCAAAACTTGGCCGTTTGCCAAGCTCACGGGTGTCCCAGCCAAACCTTATGCAATTCTCGTGCTCTCACTTTCAATTACCCGCTTGATTAATTGACGAAGATTTGATATATTTTTAAACCTTTTGACCCGTTATCGCCGGATTAAGAGAGATTTATATCTAGGATCGAATGTTTCTTGTAAACAAAACATAGGAAATCCAAATATAGGGCAATGAACTTGGAGACATCTCCCGGTGTAATAGTGTCTTATTCTTTTTCATCGTAGGCTATAAGATTGCGTATAAAGTACAAATTAAATTTTAAAAACGTTTTGCATTATTGTTAAGAAAATAACATACAATTAATTATACATTACATTATTGTTTCTTTTTTTTCTATCTAATGTTCAACAATAATTCAAATAACGCGTTTCGGATATACGCCATTGTAGTGGGGCAGATTTGAACTAAAACATTTTACGAAACAAGTTGAATGAAATTGTGTAGATTTAGGGTTCTTTCCGGTGACTGTAATACTCTTTCGTGGTCTCCATTTGCCCAGACAGTATTTTTTGGGCGACCGGAAAACACTACCTGATCTTCGAAAATTTTCAACAACAATAATTAAATCACAGTTTTAATAAACGGTTTTTTATTAAATTGTTCCTGAAACTGTAATGCGTGTGTGACAAACTTGGCCCACAAACTGAGCGAAAAAAATGTTCTACGATAAATGTTTTCTCTACAATAGTTAGCACCATGTCGGCAAAAACTAACTTCAAATGGAATAAGTCAACGCGTTTACGCGGCAACAATCAAAAGTCGGCACAGCTGATCGACAAGGCAACTACAGCTAATTTGGTTTCATTACTGTTATTTTGGCGTATACGTGTTTCCTTCTACTTAAATATGAATTTTAGATGTGTTTCTCAAGCATTGGACACCAGGCACGTGCTTAGTACGCCTAGTGCATATACGCCCCTGCTTACACGCATTAGGCGTTGTCAAGAGATGTCGACGATTTGAAATTGCTCGGAAACAAACGCCGCGACGTGATTGGCGCTTGCATTACGACCGGGTTTCCCGATATTAAAATTTATTTGCGTCAATCCTTTTTAAACCATTTCACGGGCGAAGCGATTGTTGTGGCAGTTTGCGGCGAGCATGGTTTCTTTGTTTGCAAATAGTGTCGCAGCCGGGCGTTTATTTTGTCACGGACTCTTGAAAAAGCGTCACATTTTGTAGAACAACCTCAGTGACGATTCCAAAAATATAAAAAAAATGCTTAAAGCGGAAATGAAAATTGGATACTATTCCAATCACCCTCTATGTTAAAGTGTAGGCATTAATAGAGGTAGAAATTAGAAATGCGGGGCCAAACAAATTTGGCCAAAATGTGCGCGCGCCTATTTTATATCGTAAAATTCTAAAACTTCTGCAAGTATCATGGCGCAATGTAGCATTTGTGGCATATACTATAAAAATTCCAATGTTTGTGATAAAACCTTTTTATTTGAAACTAGTAGTATGGAAAAATATTTTTTAATGTCAATTCCCAACTTAGGTCAACAAAAACATTGTATTTTAGTTACTTTTATTAAATAATTACAATTATTATAAATAAATAAACTTGACCTATACGTTAAAACAGCTGTTCTACCACAGAACCTATAACATAAAATCAGCTGTTTTATGAAATCAAATGTTATCAATTATTTTTAGCCGAATTGACGAAATAACTATATTGCATTCATTGGCACTTGTGAGAATATTCCTCCCATATTGAACTAATATTATTTATGTAAATTTAAATAATGAATTAATATTAGAAAAATCTGTATTAGAATCAATTGTCTCCACTACAAGTTTAAAAAAAATTTTTAACTTCAGTATGTGAATAAGAAGTATTTTTTAACGATTGAAAATTTGAACTATATATATATATATATATATATATATATATATATATATATATATATATATATATATATATATATATATGGGAGAGTGTGAACTATTAGTAGGAATTGAGCAATATAATAATTATTTCCTTTCTACACATAATGGATATGGGTAGAAAAATATACCTAGAGGTGTAGAAAGTTTTCTGGAACTCGGGTAAAATAATAAAACCTGGTGACGACGCATTAAAAATTAAAAATGTTAATAAGTAAGGTAAAAGACAAAGATTACCTTACTTTACGATACACATAAAACGTTTTAAAATAAAAATTTGTTTATAAAACAAAGCCCTATGTTTTTTAGTATATAAGAATGAATAAAAATTATCTGGTTAGGTTGGGTTGAAAAAAAGTTCGAGGTAAACAGTTGAAAGCGTTAAACACGGCCTCTTTATTCTTTGCAGCAATGTAGGAACGTACAGAAAAATGGAGGTTTTGGATATTTTTAACGGTTGTGCCTATTGGGGTGCATTGGTGTATTATTTCCGACAAAACAGAAAACGATTTAAAAAATTAAAAATTTCAACGTTCTATAAATGTGAACGCAATATTTATAATGCATGTATTTCAATTTGTTGAGTTATAAGTATATATTTTTCATATCACACAAATTTATTTATTTGTCGAAGTAAATCGGTAAAGCGTAAGGTTCTAGACAAGGAGAGGTCAAAGATCCCGAGACAGGGTCAAAATAAGGATAAACTTCTCACAAACTGTCAACATCCCCGGAGACGTAACTGAGCCGGGAAACTGCCAAAAATATTCCTTACGCCAAGTTTATACGCTTTGTTGGAAGTTTAATTCGCGAAGGGAGAACGCCGAGATGTCGAAAAAGACGGGGGGGGGGGGGTTCCTGCGAATTGCATTATCTTTCCGGGGTTTCATTGAATTCACTAACACTCTTGTACAAATCGATCTAACGTAATGTTAGTATGCAAGCCTATAATGGCTTCCTAGTGTAGAAGTTTGGTCGCAGAGTTTTTTAATAATGTACTTTAACTATAGTTACAGTATAGCTTTAAATATAAGTGCGACTTGGGTCACTTCTGTTTTAATACTTTTTGTATTTAAATGTTACGGCAGAGTAATTTTTGAAACCGGAAATAATTCCGGCCGACCGATGTTACATCCTTTGTTACAAGTGTAAGGTTTACAATTTTTACTTAAAATAATTATTATCTATAGTACATATGTTACTGTAAAAGCCCGCATATTTATTTATGGACGTTGAAATTGTGCAATAAAACTTAGGATTTACTAACTATAAACCTTAATGTATAGTTCGCTCATAAGCTAACGCGCGAACGATCGATAGAAAACAAAATGCTTGCCTTATTCAAAAACATAAGTTTTTGTAGTGCGTGTTGCATCATAGGCAATCGCTAAAAAATTACAGGCGTTGCGGTCGTTTAGAAAACTGATATAGGTAAATTTGTTCAAATCATTATGTAAATTATCTGGTTAATACGACAAATAAAATAATATTTATAGCGGCCTTTCGGCCTTGTCAAATCTACATTATTGTAATATAAATACTGTACCACATATTATAATGTCTGTGGAACGGTCTTTTGCTTCCTCTACCCTTCCCCCCGTGTATGCTCGCCTTTCCGAGGTCACGTGCCAGCTTACGTGTAACCAGCTATAACAAGAATTAATGTAATATACATGTTAAAATGGTATTTAACACGTTACATATTTCATCTTGTCGAGCTGAAAAGAAAATTTTGTGTTACATAAATTACACGAATCACAAAACCTTTATATTTTATTTTCCAAGTGTCCAGTTTGTTGTGTTCTCAATTAAGCTTACTGTACTAGAGATGTCAAACCTTTATATCTACCACCTTTTTTTATTCCTTATCAAATAGCTGATACAAGATGCGTCCCTCCCTTGCACGTGCAACCATCTCTAATACCTGAACCACTTGGGTTTTTCTGACATTTACGTAGTCCTTGCACCTGCAACTACTTATACTTTATGTCAGATCTGTCTCACAACTAGGGTCTGTATCCTCTGACGTTCTCTAGGCTAAACCTATTTTTTTCCAAACACTGATTATTTGCTTCTGAGAATGATTGCTTTCTTATTTACAGCAAGCAAGCTTATTTTAATTTGAATGCAGCGGTTAATCGTTTGTCAATACATGTGTTGTTTATAACGAATTTCACTCATATTACAGATAAAGTCATTGTTACAGTAAAGAGCATTGTTCATTTCCAACTTTAACCACTATACACTCTGTAAATCTTAGGTTCTACCTCAGAGACACGGTACATTACCTAGCCTTAATAAACACCCTCGTTCTGGAAAGAAAAATGATTCAAGAATTAGATTGTTTTATTCCTAAAACCAATATTTACCGACCGTAATTGGTAAACCCTAATACCACACAAACTCTAATGGTAAAATCACGAAAATCATCTCTTATTTGTAAAATCTTTACAATTCATTTTTGAAAAAATTCCATTTAATAAAATACGTGCTTTTGCATTGGCGGAGTTAAGGGAGGAAAAGGTGGGGATTGGCCCCCAACTTTCTGGAAACGTATAGGCCCATTATTATTTTATACTCAAAAGCTGACAATGATTTCATCAAAATACTACAAAAATAATAATAGTGCTGACAAGAAATATACTCGGCAGTGTCAGTTGTTACTTTGATCGTATGCGAGTTATTTTTTAAATATGACTGTAAGTTCAAAAATACTTTATTTTACTCTTGCAAGTCATGATGTCCAAGATGGAATTAAAGCAATTGTTTCAAACGAAGTTTGATATACATCGTTATGTTTATCCTAGAAACAAAATCAGGTTTATTTTTGGACGTATGAGTTTGCAAAATTCGAAGAAAGTTTCAAGTTTGCAAAGGCATTGGTCTAAAAGCCCCCGATTTGCGTTCTATGAAAAACATATCGTTTAATACCATATCCTAACCTACCAATAAAAAAAAGTAGTTTATGACATGTGTTTTATAATGTAGATTTTTGGATGCCACAAGCTTTTAAATGTTCTCTACTTAGGGGGCGGGATTACCCTCGAACTCCATTTGATACCTCAGAGCTATCTTGAGCCCCCCAGAACAAAACTTGTAACTCCGCCCATGGACTTTTGTAGTAACAAAATATGTTACTGAAACCAAATCAGTGCGTTTATGTTACGTCTAAACGTAATCAACGCGGATAGCAATTACACAGATTCTTATGTCAGTACTTGTGAACACAGATACATATAGCCTACGAGAAGTACGGAATGTGTACAGAAAACTTTCCTTTAAATAATATTCTCTTTTTTAATTTTACCAAATGATAAAATTTTGAGTTTGGGAGATGCTAGGATTTACCAATGACGGTTGGTTTTGGGAATAAAACAATGAGTATTGCTTAATATTCCATGCTAGCAACGGGCGCGTCCATTAAGGTACGTTTTAGGTTAGGTTACATTTGTTGCGTGTTTGAGGTAGAACCTAAGATTTACCTAGTGCGTTGACTTTTACCGTTATTGGTTGGTAAATAAAAGTTTTTACTGTAAAATCCTAATATTTAGCAGCACATGGACTTTTACAATGTATTTTGGAAATTTGATGTTAGTAAAGTACGTTTTTAGCAGATTTTAAGGTCTGTTTATTCACGTAATGAGGGTTATTGTTAATTGAACATTTATATTTCTGTTCCAGATAATCTGCTTCATGGATTCATTTACTAACAGTACAACAGAGAAAAATGTAACCGGTTATTTGTGGTGAGTCGCTACTTGTAAGTCCAGTTTTGCTAATAAGTTGATCTAAATTTGATTGAAAATACATCGTTTACAAATTATATTTCTGGTTTCGTCTAGAAATTCTGCTCTAAATTCTATATTAAGTGCGCCGAACCTAGGCAGCGCGCGCCGCACACGGGTCCCTTTATAATTGAAGTTCGTTAAATTCAGATGAAAATTTGTGTAGATAGGTTTTTGGGGTCGCTGTATAAGGCTATAAACGTCAAAATATTAAAATTTAGCAATTTCACAATAGCTAGGAAACAATAATTTTTATCGAACACCTACCTGAAATAATACAAATAATAAATAATTTTTTTAATGTACAAAAATCCGCATTATTCGGAAAAACTAGAAATTAATACATTTTTTTTTATTAATAATGTTTCAATATGGATGAACATGAGCATCGTTTGTGGTTTTCAGATCCCTATTACTTATATCTACCACTCTATAAGAGCATTTAAAACCGATTCTCACCGTACTTTGTATTAATTGAAACTATATATTTCCTAAAAATTAGTCTTTTTTTAATAAAAATTTGTAAAAATCGAGTATTTTATCAAGAATTTGTATAAACACAAGAAATAAACAGGCTACACCTCACAATTATAAAAACTTTAATGCCAGACGCGTTTCAATGACATGTCATCATCCTGAAACTTAATTTAAAAAATTTAACATAACCTCATAAAGCCAGCTCGAATATTATTTATAAGAATTTTTATGTTATTATGTTTTTTTTCTTTTTTTCTCTTTTTTCCTTTTAAAACTGGTCTTATTAGACCAACCATTAACTTTCCTTGCATTATCTTAACCTAAATACTGATATAACTAAAGTGCTCTTTGACTCATTAGTTTTTGTCTGAACATTGTCAATACATATTATATTAGAACTAGCACAGTACAACACAACACTACACTAGCTCTTTAATCTTCTAACCATGGACTGGTTATCGTGAAGTTGAAGAGCCACTGTACTTGGATGAAGGTGAATTCTCTTTTCATGTGTTTCGTCATCCTCTTTATTTCTTCTGGTATCGTCGGAATATTTAGATCTCGGTGAATAGCTTTGTTTTTTACATACCAAGGGGCATTAACCATATTCCTCATTACTTTATTTTGGAAAATTACATTAGATTCCTTTGTAGATCCCCACAGATAACTGCCATACATACAAACTGGTTTAAAAATCTGATTGTACATTTTTATTTTATTTCCTAATGGGAGGTTTGAATCTCTACCCAAGAGCTAATAGTGCCTGCGGTATTTGATATTTAATTCCTCCTTCTTTGTCTTGATGTGGTGTTTCCATCTTAGTTTAGCATCTAGGTTCATACCTAGATATTTAATTTAAGGGGATATTTTCATAAGGGATAATGATTCCGTTAACATTCTTTATGGTATTATGTAAATGTACTTACCTTCCTCAGGGGTATCGATTTTTCAAAATTAAAATCGATTTACTAGTTTTTACTCTATGCGTCGTCGAGGTTGAAAAAACATATGACGCTTAGAAAAAATTATAAATCATAGTTTACCCGTACATTCTCTTATCTTACCAATGCCGTAGCAGGTGTAAGTTATGATAATTAGAACTTCGATTCCTGTTACGTCAGTGTTTGTTCTATCTCTTATAGTTAAAAGTCACATTGAGTACCTTATTTAAAAATCCTTTCTATTAACTCACACTCTCCTTATATCTTGTACAAATTTTCAATCGTTAATAAAATACGTTTTTATCCATCCAATCAAGTTGAAATAAATTTGTTTAAACCTATAGTGGATTAGAATTGATGTCAATACCGGTTTTTTCAAATATTTATTCAATAATTAATTATAAAAGTTTGGGGACCTATCGGGATTCGAACTGAGAATCTTCGTATTCGGAACTTAGGTGCTTTGGCGCTGCGCCAACTTTTCAATACCTAGACCTTTATTTCTCAAAGATGTATACGAATTGTACTGCATTAAACTGTTGCCATGGTTACCACACAATATCATAAATAGTACTCTAAGGTTTAAAATGAATGTAAAGATTAAAATAAAGAAACAAACTGGAAATAAGCAAACAATGATAAAAAAAAAATGTTTTGTTGCCCTCAGTAGGAATTTATTGAATTAAAAAAAAATATTACCTGTTCCCTGGAATGTCCGAATTTCTGATGTACAGGGACTACTGTTAGCTGTGAGTTTTTTTTTTGCGTCAATGAGCAACAAATGAGCCGGCATCCACCGTTGTATCTCTGAACGTACCTGGACCAAAAAAAGTAGTTAAAAGTTATTTCACTGAGTATATACGTCACTCAATACGTTCACATATTGGTAAATATTTTTTTCTGTTTTCACTCTTCGCCTTTCGGAATATTTTTTACAGCCAAAGTGTCTCCAAACACTCAACCTGCTTGAACCTCCTTAGGTGGAGACGTACCACAGCCAGCAATGGCGTGAAAGGAAGTCTGTATGCTACTGTAAATTCCGCATGTTGGTAAATCTTAGGTTTTACTAGTAAATAAGTTGGCAAATATAAGGATTTTATAAATAGTTAGTAGAGTGTCCGTCCTTCGTTCGGGGTTGACGTATATTTGTATTGTGCTTATTGTATTCCGAAATACAAGATTCCGAGTTTTCAAGATCCGTGTGGCGGTACTTTGATTGTAATTATTAATAAAAATAGGTCTGTGTGTTAACCAGGGATTCTAATAATGTCCTTGTAAAATTTCAGCTCAATTGGTCCAGTAGGTATTACGTGATTGAGTAACACACACACACACACATAGACACCATTAGATTTTATGTAATAGTATAGATAGTTGATTTGTCGAGTCTTTACCATCAGAGTTTAGGAGATGCCAAGTTTTAACAATGACGGTTGGTTAATGATGCTTTTGGGAATAGAACAAAGTAATGTTTTAATCTTTCAGGTAACATTTGCCGTTTTACACAAGTAACTAAGATTCAACGATCGTGTAATGGGAAGAGTTCGAAGTAAACGATGATCACATAAGTGTTTGGACTTTTACCATTTAAAGGTGGACAAATCTTGGTTTTTATTGAAATAAGTTGGGATTTACGTTAAGGCTATACGTGCTTCACACGTAACATATACATAGGTGTCGGAAATTGTATATTGGCCAAACCTGTTTACTGGTAAATCTTAGGTTTTACTAGTAAATGAGTTGGTAAATATGAAGATTTTATTATTAACTGATGATTTTTCAAGCTTTTATCACCGTTTGGCAAATGCTAGCTTTCACCAATTACGGTTTATAACAGTAGGTATTGGGAACAACATAATAAATATTTCGAAAAAGAATGCAATGTGAGTAATCTGCATGGTAAATAATTTTACCTTGTATGTGGATGTGTTACATGATTTATAACTTGTATATTTTAAAGCATTTCTATATTATTTTTTATTTCCCGTCCAAATGGAGTGACATTTCTTTATGTGATCTAAATAAGTTGAACAAAATTAAAATGTTTACCACAGATAAAATATTTTAAGATTTTTCAGGAACAAAACAACTTTCTTTTAGATTTAAAAAACACATTTTATGCGAACATATAACAAATGTGTTTTCATTTAAAAATAATATTTATTAAGTGATTGTGTGTGTGTGTGTGTGTGTGTGTGTGTGTGTGTGTGTGTGTGTATGTGTGTGTGTGTGTTTGTGTGTGTGTGTGTGTGTGTGTGTGTGTGTGTGTGTGTGTGTGTGTGTGTGTGTGTGTGTGTGTGTGTGTGTGTGTGTGTGTGTGTGTGTGTGTGTGTGTGTGTGTGTGTGTGTGTGTGTGTGTGTGCTTGTGGTGCGGGCGTGGGTGTGTGTGTGTGCGCTCTTGCGAGTTCGTTTGCGGGTGAGGGTGTGTTTGTATGTGTCTGTGTGCGCGCGCGTGGGTGCGTGCGAGTGCGCTTGTTTATAAACACATTATCTCTCATAGAGGTAAAGCTATGATTTTTCTCCTGAATGTCTACAAGTATCAAACTGTACAGTTTTCTTACCAACAACTCAGAAGTTATGTTTTAATATTAGGGCATACTCAAATTTGGTTTTCCCTCAAATTGTTGAACGGTTTTCTTGCTACCACCGGACGCGTCCTTAAGATTCCGTTAGGTTAGGTAAGATTTACTATGTCACCGAGGCAAAACCTTATATTCATTGAGAGGTAAATATATTTGTTAGTGGAATATATTTTCTGTGGTACAAATCCCAAAAGAACAATTACCACAGAAGCGTTTGGACGTATAACATTAGGTTCTACTGGAAAAACGTGATGTAACAACGTGAGGGGTCTCCACAGTAACATATACGATCGTTGAATCAACATTTCACAAGGGAAAGTTGTAATCGAAAGACAAAAGTGTTACGTTACATTGGGGGCAAAGTTTTTAATTATAATTTTATTTCCAGCCCTAGGGTTGCTAACATAATTACAAAGGGTTGGTAGCGGGGGTGGGAGGACGCCCAACAGACGTTTGTTTCACTTTAAAAGTGACCTAGTTGTGAAGTATTTCGAGTTACTTGGACGACAGTGAGTGAGTCTTTCAAACGAGTTATGTTAGAAACTCATAAAAGTTTTAGCGCTTTTTTATTTTCACTTTTATATTATACTTTTAAGAAAGCTATTAACGCCGACTTAAAGCGCTACAAATCTTGAACTTTCACCAACGAGGTCGGTGGATATTTTAAAAGTCTTGTAAATAGAATAAACTGTATAGATACAATCACTGAACTAAATTTCCAATAATGGTAAAACAAAATTATTTACCAAAGTGTTTATCATATTCTTCTTAGAATCAGGTCCTATAGTGAAACAGCTTTTTTATAATTAACTCTACTGCCAGAGTCTGAGGTCGATTGTGTTAGTCAACCTAACCTCACCAATCTTATTGTTATTTTATTTACTATTGTTAGGAAGTTAGCAAAAGGTGTTAAATTCGACAATCTAACCTAACAAATACATTCAATACGGAATAATGGGAGGGTTGCTGATTTTTTGTTGTAAAAAATTTAAAGGTTGATAGCAGTTAGGTTCTAATTAATAATAACCGTGTCTATTGTTTACCATGTGTGAACTTTTAAAAAGATTTTAATGCGTTTTTGTGACCAACATTTTATTTGAAACCTCAAACCGTGTATATACTAAACGTTTTTTATTTATGAATTTATGCATTCAATTTCTCTACCGCTTATTTTACCGTAATGCGAAACACTGCCTCCTGGTTCTGTGCGACGATGCAATCGACCAAATTGGAGGCCACTTCACTTGTCAACAAGTTAGCCTAAGGTTACAAATTTATTATGTTTTTATAATAACCCAGGAATACTTTTTCTAATATTCTGCAAGTTATATTCTATTGTTATTACATTTTATTGCCGTTTTCTATTGATGGAACATTCTATTGAATTTATATTCTATTGATGTTATATTTCTATTGTTATTATATTCTATTGTTGTTTCATATTGATGTTATATTCTATTGTTATTATATTTAATTTAATCTATTGTCGTTTTCTATTGATGGAACATTCTATTGCATTTATATTCTATTGTTGCTATATTTCTATTGTTATTATATTCCATTGTTGTTTTATATTAATGTTACATTCTATTGTTGTTATATATTATTGTTTTTATAATCTATTGACGTTTTATATTGATGGAATAATCTATAGCATTTATATTCTATTGTTGTTATATTTCTATTGTTATTATATTCTATTGTTGTTTCATATTGATGTTATATTCTATTGTTATTATATTTAATTTAATTTATTGTCGTTTTCTATTGATGGAACATTCTATTGCATTTATATTCTATTGTTGCTATATTTCTATTGTTATTATATTCCATTGTTGTTTTATATTGATGTTACATTCTATTGTTGTTATATTTTATTGTTGTTATAATCTATTGACGTTTTATATTGATGGAATATTCTATAGCATTTATATTCTATTGTTGTTATATTTCTATTGTTATTATATTCCATTGTTGTTATATTCTATTGTTGTTTTATATTGATGCTACATTCTATTGTTGTTAGAATCTATTATAGTTTTCTACTGATGGAACATTTTATTGCATTTATATTCTATTGTTGTTATATTCCATTTTTGTTATAGTGTATTGTCGTTTTATAGTGCTGTTACATTCTATTGTTGTTTTATTCTATTCTAGTTTTCTATTGCTGGTACTTTCTATTGCATTTATATTCTATTGTTGTTACATTTCAATTGTTGTTTTATTCCATTTTTGTTATATTATATTGTCGTTTTATGGTTCTGTTACATTCTATTGTAGTTTTTATTGCTGGAACTTTCTATTGTTATATTTCTATTGTTGTTATATTCTATTTTATATTCCTGTTACATTCTATTGTTGTTTTATCCATAATCGTTATATTCGATACTATCATACTATTGTCCTGTTATGATTTTTAAATTACATTATTGACGCTGTAATGTGTACTTTTCTTGTACAGGAAAAACGGTGAACAGATAGACATCTCTTTTTGAATAATTGATAAACAAGTCATCAGCGTAATGCGTTTAGCGTAGTTCGTGTTTTTACTGCAGGATTTTCCTCTAAAAATTATGCCTTTTCCGCCTTGTGTTTTAAACGCTTTTTTAAGTACATTTTTTAAAGTTAGTTCTACAATAAGAGTTTTTTTCTACCACGTTTGAATGACACTCCAATAAATTTTAACAAATATAATTAAACACAAATATTTTGCCACAAATAATTGTTAAAAGAAACAAGGGTTTGAAAACCATATTAAACTATATAATATGAATAAATTTTAATCAAAACTTTTCACTTGCGATTGATATGATGCAAATTTTTTTGATGGTTTTTATACAAGTCTAATATTTCGATAAATACAAAACAAGAACAAATCGTTATAAAGAAAACAATTTATAAAATATTTTTAAAAAATTAACTGAACTGAAAGACATTGAAATTACCAAGGATTAAAACAATGGTTTTAAAAAGGTTTTAAAAAATTGAATTGTTAAATAGAAAATTGTTAAAGATGTTTCAACAACTGTGTGGTCATCCTCAGTTATACGTTAGCTGGAACTACCAAATCGGAAAATTTACTGTTTCGATTCATTATTTAGCTGATCAAATGAACAAGAATGAAGAACTGAAAATTGTATTGTACAATTTAGAGATTTTAATGGGTCTAAGTGTTACTAAAATTATCTTGTCATTTTATAATCTGCGTCGAGGAATCTTTGAGCACTTGGAAAAGGAAATCGTTGAGAAATAACATGTATAATAGATGTAACAAGTCAAAGAAAGGCTACAGTGAATGATAAAAAGCTAGTTGAAGAATATAGTGAATGGGGCGTGGAAGTAGGCTAATCATCAACAAGATCCGGTGTCCACTACGAAACGACGAAATAAAAAATCTGAAAAAACATCACTGGTCACGAAGATTACGTGAACCTGGCGCAGTTACAGTGTCTGGAGAAGGGACAAGTGGGGAAAGAATTACTGGAATATGAAGGCGAATAGCGAAGGGGAATCGTCAGCATGGCTCTTATTGGCAGATACATTATTAAAGAAACAAATGACATAAACAAAAGTTTTTAAACTTCAATTCCTACTTAAGTCAACAAAGAAAATTTTAATTTCAGTTACTTTTTACTAAATAATTACAATTAATATAAATAAAGTAACATAGCCTATGCATAAGAACAGCTATGTTTTCACATAACCTATAACATAAAATCATCTGTTTTATGAAATCATATGTTACCACTTATTTTAAACCAAATGGGACGAAATAACTACATTTCATACCCTGTTCCTTTTGTGAAAAGTTTTTTCGTTTATATAAAACTAAAATTAATTCATTTTAAATAAAATAATTAATATTTTAAAAAACTGAATTAGCATCAAATGTCACCCACTACAAGTTTAAAACAATCTATTTGTACTTGAGTGGATTAATAAAAAAGTATTTGATTAACGATTAAAAATTTGTACAAGATATATATATATATATATATATATATATATCGCAATATGTTTTCTTGTGTATTAATAAAGAACAAAAGTCAAAATACAAATACAAGAATTATATTTGAATTTACAATTCAAAGCTTTTCGTTGGCTAACAGTACCAACATCATCAGGAATATTCCTGATGATGTTGGTTCTGTTAGCCAACGAAAAGCTTTGAATTGTAAATTCAAATATAATTCTTGTATTTGTATTTTGACTTTTGTTCTTTATATATATATATATATATATATATATATATATATATATATATATATAAGGAGAGTGTGAACTAATAGTAGGAATTGTATGAAAAGAATGGTTAATACAATATTTAATCAAACTCAGCCAACTCTTACGAAATTTGTAAATGGACAAAGAAACGGAAATAGGTTTTTAACATCTAACGAGCGATTGACTTCCGGGAGAAGGAAGTTGGGATGTCCTGACGGCAGAAGTACTCAGGATTATGGGAATCAGGTGTAAGCAACTGTTATAGTATTTGACGCAAAAACAGCGTATGGTGTACGGTTAGGTTATGTAGAAGAGCAGATGACAAAAACTGCCAAAGTGACGGCTTCTACCTGGGTGGCAACAAGTAGGCCGTGTCGCGGAGGAACCTGAGTTTAGATTGTGTATCAGAAGACAAACTGCCCTACGAATCCGTTAAATAATCTTAATAAATGCTGAAACATTTTTTTTTATTAAATGACTTATTAAATAAAAAAATTATCCGGACCAAATTACTACATTATAGTACTTCAGTGTTATACCGTGCAGTAAGTGTATATATACTATATTCGTCTCGAATCGGGGTGATTATTTTAATATCATTATTAAATATGTCTTCTAATATTATATGTTGTGCGCTCGCGCGCGTGTGCGTATGCGTGCGCGTACGTCTTTGCGTACGTGTCAATGTGTGGATTCGTGAATACACTCGTGGTTGCCGTCTTGTGAATGTGCGCGCGCGTGCATGAGTACGCATGTGTGTGTTTGTGTGTGTGTGTGTATGTGTGTTTGTGTGTCTGTACTGGACATGATTATATAAAACCTTCAAAAACCATGGAAAACTACGCCACAAAGGGCAAAAGGTTTTTCTGAAATCTTTTTATACGTTCTTTAGATTTGATTTAATGCAACATTTCAAATGAACTCTTACAACGATTTGTACGAAGAATCTGGATTGGTTTGAGGTTATTTTCTTTCGCTTCATAAAATTTTGTTAGAAAATATTTCACATGAAAGTAATTGAGTAACGACTCCAAGTACAGAAGATGATTGATGGCGCGGTTCTATCGTCCTAAACGTTTGATGGCCAATAAATCACTGGAACGGGTATAAATTTGGCGACAACTTGAAGGCTGTGATTAGTCAAGGACAAATGAAAGCCATAACAAACAGATTGCATCATCTGTTCGCAAATATTCCGCCCGTCTAGTTGTAGGTTTGCAAAGACCACTTTTAAGTTAAAACATTTAACGTACAGTTTGAGTGCCAGAGTTTTAAGGTGAGATAACTGGTTCACTTTTGCAACCCTCCTTACGAAATCCGACTTTCCGAATGACCAAGACGTGATATATGTAACATTCATGATCTGTGGTATTTAGTAACAAGGAGGGGCGTTTCCGTTTGGGAGGACTTAGTTGGCTTGGGAAGAATATATGGTGCTATCCTGGAGGGTTGTTTTTGAGGCTTACCTTTTTATTAAAACTTTATGGGGAATACAATTTTTAAACCTATTCTACTTTGATAATTCTAATAAATAAAAAAATATATTAGTCTAACCAGTTTTGTTCCAGGTAAAAGAGTAGTATTTTCAAGTAACACATCATCTCTCACTCTCCTCCCCTTCTCTTACTATTATTTCGTCTCTCCTTTTCCATTCCCCTCTCTACTCCCCTCTCTCTTCTATCATCTCACTTCCTTTGTCTTCCTTTTCCCTTTCTCCCTCTCTTTATCTGTCTTTTTCTATCCCCTTTATGCCTTCCCATTATTTCTCAGTCTCTCCTTCTATAAATATTTAACCTTTGCAACTCGTATAGCATGTATTCCCTCAGAACAAAACCACCTTACTTACCTTCCCGCACATTAAATGTCCTGCCATTCAGATACCCTAAAATCCAGCCCTCCAACAAAAACCCTGATCTGATCCCATATTTTACCCACAACCAGTGCCACGTACCAAACCTCGTGCCTCCTTCTCTAACTGACTGACGTATGGCTTGCTTACACTACTTTATTGATCAGCATTAAAATCACTTTTGCCTTTTTACAAGATACTTTTTCCTTAACTGAGCGCTTTCGCATTGTATGTCAGGCGTTGCGTTATCACAGTGCACGCGAATTCAGCGAATGTTGTCAGATCTTTTTGAAATATTATAAAATAACAATCTGACAACACTGCGCCAAGAAAACACTAGCTCCCCCACAAAACAAAAGTATCATTTTAACAAAGATACTTACAGAATAATGTTCTTGTTCCGAATAATAGGATGATGGAATATAACACGATAACACTGCACATAAGGCATAAGTAAAGACAAACATTATTCCACATTAAAAAACATAGAGCATTACAGGGTCTAAGAAAACATTAGTTTATCTATAGAGAAATAAGACAGATCAAAAGAGAAGAGGAAGGATCGCAGGTCGGATGAAGGAATGTAGATTGGGTTGGGGAAATATAGGCTATACAACCCCAACTCTTGAGGTGGTTTTGAACTTGTAACGTGGGTGATACTTGGATCAGTGTGTAAATAGGGTGTGATATTGTTAGTGTTTGATATAACGCGAGGAGTGGTAAAAGCTTTGAATATATCTAACACCCGAGGAGAGGGGAGGGGCAAAGATACAATGGCTCGATCTCTTGGCGCAACGACTAATAAGTGATGGCGAAGTTACAATACTATTATTCAAATGTAAAAATGAACTCAAATCTTTAACTACAGAACTTTTATATAATGCACAGATTACAATTACGCAACCAAATCTCAGTGATTAAGCTAAATAGAAGTATGTAGTGCTCTTATCACGGTGTAATTTGCTAAACATCCTCTTTCTCTCTCACCCACTCTTTCTCTCTCGCACACTTTTTTTCTCTCTCACGCATAATCTCTCTCTCTCGCTCTTACAGCCTCTCTTTCTTACTTACACACACGAACACTCTCACACTCAGACACATACATACACTCACTCTCTCTCACACGCTCACACAAACACCCACCCAACACACACACACACACACACACACACACACACACACACACACACACACACACACACACACACACACACACACACACACACACACACACACACACACACACACACACACACACACACACACACACACACACACACACACACACACACACACACACACACACACACACACACACACACACACACACACACACACACACACACACACACACACACACACACACACACACACACACACACACACACGCGCGCGCGCGCGCGCGCGCGCGTGTGTGTGTGTGTGTGTGTGTGTGTGTGTGTGTGTGTGTGTGTGTGTGTGTGTGTGTGTGTGTGTGTGTGTGTGTGTGTGTGTGTATGTGTGTGTGTGTATGTGTGTGTATTCTTTTTCTCTCTCACACACTCAATCTTTCCCATTTACACACACTCTCACTCACTCACCCTCCCCCCTCTCCACATACACAGTTTGGGTGTGGTAAAATTTTGTTTCAGGGGAAGGTAAAAGTTTAGCTTCTAGTACTTTTTCAATCTTACTTGAAGGGTAAATAGTAAGAAAACCTTCCAGTTTATAGTTTTCAACAATACATCTTGGATCCTTCAGCAATACTCTTTGCATCCTTGAATATAGTAGCCTCTCTAATATTTCACTTTTTACTTAAAATCAATCTGAATTAAACAAAATTTACTAAAATTCCAACACAACTCATTGTTTTGAAATTGACAACATTAAATTTAAAATCTTAATACGAACATTTCTATAACATTTTATAATTTCCCCCTTAGAATCGTCCAATGTTCCATCGCTTCTCGCTTATTGATTCAAAAACAATCAGCAGTTAATTATTTTCCCGCGCTACCACTTTTATAAAATCATTATTGGCTCTCCTTGGGGACGTGAACTCTGGAGAGAACAGGTCGTCAAGGCTGGCAACAATGGAGATGCCCACCTTGACCCGAATACAGGCTGTAATGTGATCGCAAGGCTAGAATCTGGGTCGCTCTTCATCCATCACCCTATGCAGTACGATCACCCCGCGAATATAGCCTTACGCTTACAACCCTCAGAATAGGTTGTCTATTCCACAAATGCATGTTTAATGCTAGACGTGGAATTTATATCTTACTATCGGTAGTCGAATTCACAAATAAAGGAAAATGGAATAATTGTATATAATTACGTGTTATAAATAACTGCCTAAGTAAAATATAAGTTGTCTCTTTTAACCTCAAAATTTAGTTTTGGAAATAAATAATAACTCAGTAATAGAGTATTGTTTTGAAATATCGTTTTCAGAAAGATCTATTCTTCAGACGTAAAGGTCAGACGACATGGTTGTTAAGAGAATCTTTGTATTAACCCGAGTTTTTAACAAAAATCGTTTTTTGAAATTAAGACATTAGGTAAATTGATATCGTTTAAGGCTCCTCAAAAAAATTAGTCGTAACTGTGTTTATTAAATGTACTAGGTCACAAGGTTGAGGAGATGGTTAACTAATTATTTAACGTTTTCATAACTTGATCATTTTTCGCGCTGTTTCAAAAGTGATCTGTCAGTTTTAAATTTTTGTGTCTATGAAGGATAGAGAAAGGATTAAATATAACAAAACGTTTAGGTAGCGACATAAAGTCTTTTGGACTGAGATTTAGGGAATAGTTACTAGTTATAGGTATTATTCTTACTATAGGTTATTATTATAGGTACTTATATAGGTTCTTCCTGCTTAATTGTATTATTCCTGTTCTTCTTTATGCTCTATTGTAATATTTCTGCTGTCCTTCCTGCATAATTGTAATATTCCAGTTATTCTTGAGGCTTCGTTACGATATTCCTGTTATTCTTCACTATTATTTGTGATATTTTTGTTTTTCTTCTTGCTCGTTGTAATATTTATGTTCTTCTTCTTGCTCGTTGTAATATTTCTCCTATCCTTCCTCACGGGTTGTGATATTCATGTTCTTCTTTCTGCTTTGTTGTGTTTTTTATATTCTTCTTTATGCTCTGTTGTAATATTTTTACTGTCCTTTCTGCATAATTGTGATATTCCTGTTATTCTCGAGGCTTAGGCACGTTATTCCTGTTTTTCTTCACTATCATGTGTAATATGTTTGTTCTTCTTCTTGTTCTGTTGCAATATTTACGTTCTTCTTCTTGCTTTGTTGTAATATTTCTCCTATCCTTTCTCAATGGTTGTGATATTAATGTCCTTCTTTCTGCTTTGTTGTGTTATTTATGTTCTTCTTCCCGTGCTCTTGTAATATTTCTGTTGTTCTTCCTGCATAATTGCGTTATTCCTGTAATTCTTGAGACTTCGTTACGATATTCCTGTTATTCGTCTCTATTATTTGTGATATGTTTGTTCTTCTTCTTCCTCTGTTGAGTTATTTATGTTCTTCTTGCATTATTATTAATATTTCTGCTTAGCTTCATCCATAGTTGTTATATTCCTGTAATTCTTGCTCTGTTGTATTGTTTATGTTTTTCTTCTTGCGTTGTTGTAATATTTCTGCTGTCCTTCCTCATGGGTTGTGATATTCATGTTCTTCTTTCTGCTTTGTTGTGTTTTATATATTCTTTTTTATGCTCTGTTGTAATATTTCTGCTGTCTTTTCTGCATAATTGCGATATTCCTGTAATTCTTGAGACTTCGTTACGATATTCCTGTTATTCTTAAATGTTATTTGTGATATTTTTTGTTCTTCTTCCTCCTCTGTTGTAATATTTACGTTCTTCTTGCGCTGTTTTTAATATTTCTGATGAGCTTCCTCCATAGTTGTGATATTCCTGTTGTTCTTGAGGTTTCGTTACGATATTCTTGTTATTCTTCTATATTATTTGTGGTATTTTTATTCTTCTTCTAGTGCTCTGTTGTATTATTTATGTTTTTCTTGTTCTTGCACTGTTGTAATATTTCTCCTGCATAGTTGTGATATTTCTGTTATTCTCTAGGCTTCGCGACGCTATTCCTGTTATTTTTCTCTATTGATTGTGGTATTTTTATCCTTCTTCTTATTCTGTTGTAATAATTATGTTCTTCTTCTTCTTGCACGTTTGTTAATATTTTTGCTGTCCTTCTTGCATCGTTGTGATATTCCTGTTATTTTTGAGGTTTCGTTACGATATTCTTGTTATTCTTCTATATTATTTGTGGTATTTTTATTCTTCTTCTAGTGCTCTGTTGTATTATTTATGTTTTTCTTGTTCTTGCACTGTTATAATATTTCTCCTGCATAGTTGTGATATTTCTGTTATTCTTCTCTATTATTTGTGGTATATCTCTTTTTTTAATGTGTTATTGTGATATTACTGTTCTCCCATCTGTCTCGTAATATTTTTGTTCTTTCTGCTTTGTTGTAATATTTATATTCTTCTTCCTTCCTTGTGATATTTTGGTTCTACTTTCTGCTTCGTTGTGATATTTCTCTTCGTGCTTCGTCATGATAGCAGACCGGCTCGAGAAAAATGAGCAATTAATGGGGCGACCATTCCAAAAAGACTGTGTATCCCATGAAAGACTGTGTATCCCAGGTGTATACTAACGTGACAATAAACATACTGTACGGCGGGTTGCTGACTGAGAATACGGGCGTTTCTGTGCTTTGTACCGACCGCGTGTATTTGAAGGGCAAGGATTTTTGCTAAGCCGCCAAGTATATCCTCTAAGGTACATAAGAGAAGGGGTATAGTGTACCTCACCGTGCAATTATATTGTTCAATAAATTGAGTAAACATTCTTGATTTAAAACTATTATTGTGTTAGTCCAAGACTTTCTAACCCGTTAATTGTATAAATAAACTCGCACTCGTTATTCGTTCAACAGTAAAATTAAGAAAAATCTAGAATATCAATAAAAACACTTTTTTTTAAATCGGGCGGGATTAATGCTTCGTCCGTAAAACTTTAATGGCGCGATGTTACGGTTCCCCACCGCCTCCTTTCTACGCTTGAAACTAGGCTGTAATCTAAGACGGGCTCCAGGCCTAAATATTTTTACTCCTCCCTCGGGATGAAGTCTGGAATCGTAAAACGTAACGTTATTTCTGTTACCCAACACAATGGCGGGAGACGCTATCATACGGCAATCAGAGCTTTACGGTCTGTCCAACTGACTTTAATGAAAAGAAGCGATTCGAAGTATATATATAACTAAGTATTTGTAACGGATGTGTTGAATGATGGAGGTAAATAGATCCAGACAACTGTATTCTTAAAGTAACGATAGACTATAGGTCAAATTTTATAACCTGGCACTTGGCTATTAGGTAGAAATTATGTTTTCGTCGTCTAGAAAACATCGAGCACTGTCGTCATACCTCATCGGGGCCATAACTCGCGGCCTACCCGTCCCAACCCTTAGAGAATCCTATTACCACGCTTCCGTCAACCTATTTACATTTGTTGTTATTTTTACTATACATTAAAAGCTATTAATAAGTAACAAAATAATGAGTCAAACGTATGAGTCAGCTGAAGTCCGAGGCTCGATCTTTTTGAAAATGACCTGCGAGCACCTCCACCCTCCCGTCTTCGGCCTCTCGTCAAGGTACCCAAGTGCCAGCTTATAAAATTTTATTGTTTCTGACATTTTTCTACAGCCGTTACTTAATTGTATTACAAAACGTTTATAGTCCCCCCCTTCACCAGCAAGTCGTTGGTGGATTTTGAATAAACGTTTATAATTCAGTTTCAGAAAATGAAATGTCAAATTGATCAAATCTTCTCTATTGCTTTACACCCTCCTCCCAGCATTAGAGATCAGTTTAACTTGACGTGATTTATTTTGCGTGTAAAATTTCAAATGATCTACAAAATTGGAGTAATTTTCCCTTTGGATTTCTTTAGGGGAACACGTTTGGCATGAAAATGGTCGCTTGCTTGAGAAAAGATCTGTTCTCAAATGGGTTGAATTGAGATGTCGGGTCGAATCTGAATATTGACCAAGTACCGTTTATTATTTAGTAGATGGCGGTAAAGATTAAAATGAGAGTAGTTGAGAAAATTATTTTAATTTATCTGTTATTTACTGGTTCGTCACTTGTATGAAATGAACAATAAACAGTTGAAGTTGCTTGAGGTAATCATCTTGAATTCACTGATTAAACTATACTTAAAAAGTACTTCACTAAGTGAATACGTAATGGCTTACTTGTTGACGCGTTTCAAAATATTCGTTCCTTTTACGAAACTGATTGAGTAGATGGTAGATTCGTAAAAGGAACGAATGTTTTGAAACGCGTCAGCAAGTAAGCCATTACGTATTAACTTAGTTAAGTACTTTTTAAATATAGAAAAACAGTTGTTTTTAACGAGTCAAAAATGATTATTTAATAGGCCAACGTTTCTACAACTTCTTGTATTTTTGAAGTAATTTAATGTTTCTGTTTAGATCTGGTTATTTGTCATATATTTTGTTACCAAATATAATCCCCCGTCTTATCCGTTTACTTTGTCTTCTTTTGCTATCTTGTCCCTCTATCTCGCCACGTAATTCGGTGTAATTTTATCGACTTCACATCGCCATTGTTCGAGTTCCATTGAAGGCTACTACGACGCGCGATTATCTGGAGTGTGGCAATCGTTGAGAATGTAGGTCAAATGGGAAGATAAGAGGCGGATCTGCCAAGAATGCCTCCGCCGCGGTTTATAGAGAACCCTTTCATCTGTTGATAGCGATCTGTGCGCTGCAATGCGCTTCTCAGAAGCAAAGGCTGTTTGTACCGAGTTCGCTTGAATCTCGGTGCCACGAAAATGTTATTAGCAATAGGAATTCTTTTGAAATATAGTACAAACATTGATAAGAAAGCGGTAACTCGCGAGCAAATGTCTGTATAATCTCGGATTGGGTTAACATTCAATGTTTCAGATAATACACAGGCCACAGTATACGTTCCGAGTATTTAACGTGGGTCATTAAAAGATATATATATATATATATATATATATATATATATATATATATATATATATATAGCCACTTTATGTATTGGGTCTTAATTCGAGTGAAATAAATGTGATAAATTACATTTATAGGGTTAATTGCACTTATAGAAGGGAGATTAGCTTCCCCTAGCTACCCCATAAACAAAACGAACAACAAAATCCCAAACGTAACATACACATCAATACATACAACAACATATTTATTTTGCTATCCAGAATAGTGGAATAAAGTTCTATTTGGCCACTTTAGAAAGAATGTCTACTTCAGGTAGGGGCAGTTAGTCCCTACTTTCAGTATCAGGAACGCATTGTATCCCTCTATTTATTAAGACAATAATAGTGCATTACAAAGATCATTCTTTACAAAAAAATTTAAAATAGGTGCAACAAAACAGTACTGTTCATAAATAGCTAATAACAATTACTATAATATTATAAAGTTCTGTACCACACGATATATTCATATTAGTCTCCTTAGATTACATGGCACTCACTTTAACACAATTCAAAATGGTAATATAAATACAAGCTATCGACAACTCCGAGCTCTTAACAACTAAATGATAACAAAACGAAGGATTAAAAATGACAATTTTGTTTACTAATAGCACCAGCCACTCAAACCACAAACAAATAAAGGTTTAAGTGTAATGTTGTTGGTGCATCCCTCCCAAAGACATTTAAAATTTTCGTCCAGCCGCAACATGCCCAGCTGCTACCACTGTTGCTGACCGTTGATGTGAGTTACGTATATGTCCCGGGGCCATCTAATGGCATCCGACACCATTAGTCTTGTCATTATCTTTGCGTAACGAGACGATATCTTCAGCAACCGGATGACCCCCCTCGTTACGTTGGTCCCACGAACCGAGGGTTCCTACCACTAGGGCATTGAGGGTCACTTCATAACCCTGTAAGCGGAGCTCCTCTGCCAGGTGTGAATATTTTTGGATTTTAGCACTACGTGCTTCCACCAGACTCTGATAGCGGTTTTCAAAGGGGATCGCTACATCTATAATTGAAATTTCTTTCGTCCCCTCTTTTACCACCACCAGGTCCGGCCTCAATTTGGAATTAATGCCTGGCACCGTTTGGTTTACGCGAACATCACCAGTCGGCCGTGATCATGGTAGTACGAGTACTATCATGGGTTATCCCTCTTATTCTTCTTCCTGTTCCTCGGTGTGACGAGTAAACCTCTCCTTAAGTTCCAGACAGATAAAACTACTACCGGTGGGTACCATGTCCACGCCAGTCTTGTACAACTTAATATCAGCGTGAAGGGATGATTGTACTGTAGCCTTTACTCTTTTTAGTTTATTTCACAATACACGTCTTCCTACTCTGTGTGACTAGTAGAGATCTCCCTGGGTCCTCGATAGATAGTACAACTACCCTATATAGGGGCCTAGCCGACTCCAGGTTTTTATCTCCTACTATCAGTATAAAAGGATTGTTCTACCCTTTCGTCCTTGCTAGTTTTACTCCTTCTATCCTCCATATCCTTGTTGTTCCTTTAATATCCGGTAATATCCTTCCCAGGCGAATTTGCAAAAGTCTAAAACACTTCTATCAGACAACTAAACGTGAATCGTGCAAAGGGTATCTCCAATACGTTGCTTTTGAGAAGGGGTAAACATTGTCAAAATTGTACATGTTTTTTCTAAAATTATTTTCATAAATAAAAAATTTTTTTGGTTAGCCCACGTGGTAGATTGATAAGCAACTGTTTCTATACGCAATCTTGTGGTTAAATCGATCTACCGCGTGGATATAGTCAGTCTGGTGTCAGACAGCTGATATCAGTCGACCGTCGTGCGAACTGGCGTCGTGTCAAACCGGCGTTACAGCTGCTCCCTATTGACCCTAACGCATGTCTCATGCTTGTTTGGTAAGTAGACCAGGTCAAATTTGAGCATTGCCCCAGGCCACAGTCACGTTTTATCTCTCAGCTGTAAGGCTTAAATGACTTGGAAATCCCGAAAAGACGTCTGATGCACCCGTTCCATAACCATGCAATCGATACGGTCACTTCAGGAGAGATTGTTTCTTCTTAGCAACAACACTATTACAGAATGGCAGTGATAGTGATTTTACTTTCGCATTGTTATATTCGTATTTTAAATTCATACTATTAGTTGACACTCTCCTTATATATATTTTGTCAAATTTTCAATCGTTAATAAAATACGTTGTTACTCACCCAAACAAAGATGACCTATAGTGGAGGACAATTGATGTTAGTACAGTTTTATTCAAATATTTATTCAATAATTAAATTATAAAAATTGTGGGATCACACCGGATTCGAACTGAGAATCTACACGTTTAAAGTCTATCACGCCTTGGCACTGCGCCAACTTTCCGATACCTACATTTATATAGTTCTCAAAGATGTATGTGTATTCCCCCCCCCCCATCTGGTTGTCATCGAAACCTCCATTATACAACCTTAAACTGTTGCCATTGTTACCACACAATATCATAAATAGTGTTGTAGGGAAAGTAAAATAAAAGTTTTCTTTGTAACCTTAGTAAGAATTTACTTGAATTTTTTTATATACTTGCTATACTTGTAATGGATGACACTTGATGTTTTAGTATAGTTATTTCAAATATTAATTCATTAATTAAATTTAATGATTTAATTTTAGTTTTATATGGGAGAAAAACTTTTCACAAATGAGTCAAGGTATGAAACGTATTTATCTCGTCCCATTTGGCTTAAAATAAGTAATAACATATGACTTCATAAAACAGCTAATTTTACGTTATAGCTTTTGTAATAGAACAGCTGTTTTAACTCTTAGGTTATGTTACTTTATCTATATTAATTACAGTTATGTAATAAAAATTAATAATTTTTTTTGTAGGAAATGACTTTAAAATTTCTTGTTCATATTACTTGCTCAAGTCTAGGAGAGATAGCGTACGAAGTGTTTCAGTTGTAGGCTACGCACGCAAGCACATATATAGTCCCTGGTACTTCTACTTGTCTCATTATTAGAAACGTTAATTTTTAACTTAGTATACACACCAGATTATTAATATCCAATTCTCAAAACAAAGTAAACCTATTTCGGAAACAACGTTGCCATCATCAGTGACTAATATAGATCACGGCCAGTGAGTACATCAGTGGAGTGTATATTCGTTACTGATGATGGTTACATAGTTACCGAAACTTGTTCAATGAGATTGAATATTACTGTTATGTGTTTACCGCAGTATATTTATTACACAAGCTAAGCTCAAAAACAAAATGGAAGTGTGTAATGGGTGTGTTAACATCTCACACCCGACAACCTTGTAAGAGGGTATTTCTGATATATTTGAATGCGCAAAGGCAAAGTCACCATTTGTATATATGCTGGTGATAATATATGTGTTTCCGTCAGCAAATGTATCGCTGAAAATTGTGTATAAACAGTATTGTTGTTTGTTGTGTCCTGGAACACAATACACCTGCAACAATTAAGCGTACAAGTTTACGTTTTGCTGTGGTGTGATGTTAGGTACATGTTATTGCAACTTGCAGCTGGGCCTATCCATTAGTTTACCAGGCAGGAGTGTATTCAAGGATAGACGTATGGCAAACAGCTCACTTTACTCCATTAGGCTTGAGATTTTTGCTTACCTGGATTCTTCTTTACATCCTTATTTCTTAAATGGATTTTTTCATCTTTATTTCTTTAGTGGATCCTTCTTTACATTTTTATTTCTTAAATGCATTCTTTACATCTTTATTTCCTAAATGGATTCTTCATTACATCTTTATTTCTTAAATAGATTTTTTCATCTTTATTTCTTTAGCGGATCATTTTTTACATCTTTATTTCTTATTTTTTTTTTGTTTTTATTTCTTAAATGAATTTTTTATTAAATCTGTATTTCTTAAATGCATTCTTCTTTACATCTATATTTTCTAAGTGGATTCTTCATTGCATCTTGATTTCTTAGTTGGATACTTCTTTACATTTCTACTTCTTAAACAGTTTCTTTACATCTTTTTTTTAAATGGATATGTCTTTAAATTTGTATTTCCTAAATGGATTCTTCATTACATCTTTATTTCTTAAATTGGGTTTATCATCTTTATTTCTTTAGTGGATTCTTCATTACATCTTTATTTCTTTAGTGGATTCTTCACTACATCTTTATTTCTTAAATGGATTTTTCATCCTTATTTCTTTAGCGGATCAAATTTACATCTTCTTAAACATTTCTTAAATGTTTTTTCAATGTTTATATTTCTTAAATGGATTCTTCATTAAATCTTTATTTATTAAATGCATTCTTCTTTACATTTATATTTATTAAATGGATTCTTCATTACATCTTTATTTTTTAAATGGATTTTTCATCTTTATTCCTTTAGTGGATCCTTCTTTACATCTTTATTTCTTAAATGGATTTTTTCATCTTTATTCTTTAGTGGATCATTTTTAAATGTTTATTTCTTAAATGTTTTTTCAATGTTTTTATTTCTTAAAAGGATTCTTCATTACATCTATATTTCCTAAATGCATTCTTCTCTACATCGTTATTTCCTAAATGGATACTTCATTTATTTCTTAAATGGATTTTTCTTAGATCTATATTACCTAAATAGATTCTTCTTTATATATTTATTTCATAAACGAACACTTCTTTAAATCCTTAGTCTTGTGTTTTTATTACAGTAATATATTTCGTATTTGATGTTTTCTTTTTTTCCAAACGGATTTTTATAGTGTCACACATTATCTGGAGTCTGGATTATTTATATAAGTTTTAAGGCGATCAACAACATGACGTGTCACCTTTAAAGGGTGAGAAAGGATCGTGAGTATAGGCAGCGTAATGGAAGGGATATGAAACCCCATACATGGGGATTATGGCTGTTTTTTGTATGAGTGTTGGAGTGCTTCAGCGGCTTTGTATACACAAAGACAGTACAAAACAAGGTTAAGCATGCAAAGTCACTGTTTAGGAATGTCTAGGAACCTACTGGAAGCATTTTAATATTTATGAATTTGATGTCTATGTGCGAGTGATTTTAGCAAGTTGTAAACACTAAGTAATAAAAATCCCACAGTATAGATAGCGTCGTTGATCAGGCGTTCCTTCAATTCCTTCTACTATCTCGCACTCTCCCTATATATATATATATATATCTTGTTCTAATTTTCAATCTTTAATAAAATAGTTTTTATCCATCCACTCAAGTTCAAATATTTTTTTAAACTTGTAGTGGATAACACTTGATGTTAATACAGTTTTTTCAAATATTAATCAATTATTTAAATTTAAAAATTAATTAATTTTAGTTTTATTTGGGAGTAAATCTTTTCATAAAAGGGGAAGGTGTGCAATATTGTTATTTCGACCTATTTGGTTTAAAATAAGTGATAACATATGATTTCATAAAACAGCTGATTTTATGTTATAGGTTATGTCGTAGAACAGCTGTTTTAACGCATAGGTTATGTTACGATATTTATATTAATCGTAATCATTTAATAAAAAGTAACTCAAATAAATATTTTCTTTCTTGAACTAAGTAGGAGTTGGCTTAATTTTTTTTACTTGTTTTTTCAGAATTTTATTCAATGAATATTTAGTCTGAATACATGGTGACATTATAAAATCTACGAATTTAGTTTTGACAGCAGTATTATAAAATCGGATGTAATAAACTATAAATAATACAAAACTTTATTTCACTCGAGTAGCCCAAAGCCGTGTCTGCATAGGGAGGACGTGTCTAACTGCTTTATGCTAAATAAAGTTCTGACAAACTGCTTCCTGATGCTCGGCTCGGGTAACCTAACCCCAAGGCTGCGTATAAAAAATAAACGTATGTTACTACGCGGTAACTGTTAAGCGTTAAATTTAATAATACCAGTAAATACTTGTAAAGTTATTTTAAGACCAGTAACGTAACCGGTTCCCTTAAGGAACGGTTCTTCTCTCAACGTAGTTGAATGTATGCCTATAAGAATGACCGGGTGAAGAATTTATTAAAACTACTTTTTATGGATTTTTATTTTTATAAAGTTTAATTAATCAAAATCGTAATCTTCAAATGCTATCTTTAAGCGGTGTGTGCAATTATTTCTTTTTTAAACAAAGTTAAGGAAGTTAGACAGTAATAAGTGAATATAAAAACTAATTAACTACTATAAAAATTATTGTTTTTCGTAATTGTTTACTTTAAGTCAATACGTTACAAACATTTTTTAACTGAGATTACACACACACACACACACACACACACACACACACACACACACACACACACACACACACACACACACACACACACACACACACACACACACACACACACACACACACACACACACACACACACACACACACACACACACACACACACACACACACACACACACACACACACACACACACACACACACACACACACACACACACAAACACACCACACACCGCAGTTGCAGACGCACATGCATACACACACACACACACACACACACACACACACACACACACTCAAACACACCGCACACGCACACACACACACACACACACACACACACACACACCCACACACACACACACATTAACACATATTAACAGCTGGTGTATGTGAAATCTAGGCTGAATTTATTTGTATTTTATATGAGAGTTTGAAATTAATATGAAATTTGACTCAAATCTGGCTAATTTAGAGTATTTTTTGTAAATGAGGAAAGATTTAAAGAAACAAATGCTTATACATTCCTGATATTCCAGGGTCTATAACAGGGGTTCCCAAACCTTTTCTCTCCTCCTCTTGAGATGAAATCCTCCCACTCCTCCTCCACTTTAGACTACAGATATAAATAAATGGTATGGGCATATGATAAAGAATCATATATTATTTAACAATTTATTAAAAACAATTTATTTATACATACTTTCACAAGAAACATGATATAGTATTTCAAGTTTTATTTTCCAAGGTAAATTTTAACTGAAAAATCTGTTAGTGAGATCCTTGAGTTTGCACTTTTAACACTAGCATACATACCTACGTGAGGTTGTATTTTTGTAAATGCACAACCCGTCATTATTAACATCAAGTTTGTTCCTGTAATATTAAATAAATGTTAATATTTTCCAACTATTCTTCAACTTGACGCCTCCTAAGGGGGGGCGGGCCCCCCAGTTTGGGAACCCAGGGTCTAGAACGTTTGAGTATAGTTAGGGACTTGGTGACAACGTAATAGTCTTGGATTATTGGGCTTGTAAAATGCATAGTTTTTATCGACTTTCCACTTAAAAATAATCACAGGTCAAAAATCTGTAGAATATTTAATTATTAAAATTTGTTTTTATATAAAACAAAGAAAATTTTTTTAAAAAGGGTAAAAAGTAGAATATATGATAAATAGTTAATATCTTTATTAAAAGATAATAAAATTCACTTAAAAATGTTTAAATAATAAGACAATTTCTTAGAGTGTGTAAATCTTTATTAGCTTATGAATCTCTACGCTCCCATGAATCTGTAAGAGGATTTTTATTTGTATAGGCTTTGTATCTGTATAGATCTAGAAACATTATTGTATACATAAGTCGGACAGACGTTATGTCATTGTGAAACTGAAATACGTGTCATAATCGTTCTATAAGAATTCTGTAACTCTTATAACTGTTTTCTGTGAACCGTGAAATCTGCACACCTGTGCGGTTGTCAATCCCAGGCGTAGAGGCGGGCGCGGTCGATGAGGCAGCCCGTGTTGACCTTTAAACAGTTCCTTCCGCTCAGTTGGTTACCCTTAAAGATGCTGTAAGACTTGTTTCCCTTCTTATCTAAGTTTGTGTACAAATGAGTTTCTGTTTTGAAATCGTCTTGGCTACGGAACGCCTACTTGGAAATTACTTTTGGGAGCACAATTTCCGCTTAGTGGCAAAATGTTAAACACGCGATAAAAATCAACAACTTTTCGTCGTCGAGAGTTGTCTCATTGTTTTAAAATAAGTGGAGAATCGATATTGTAAACGATTAAATAAGTGGAGAATCGATATTGTAAACGATTAAATTAAAGTTAAGTAGTTACTGCGCCGTGTGTTCGTGTTCAGAAAGAATAATTTTCAACGAGTACGAGAGTGTCTGTTACCTCTTTTTAACTTTAAGTTTCTTCTGCTCAACTGTTTTTTTGCTGGAGTTCTCAAGGTGGATTTATGCCCGCCTAGGACCAAGTACTGAGTCTGAAGGTCTCAGATTACCACAAGAGAGTGGATAAAGGTGCAGTTGCACAACCTGGACCGAACTAATCACACGGGGTAACACATGAGGTAGCGACAACCGTTCGGAAGGTTCTACTGATTCCAAGTAGTTCTGGAAAAGCGGTCGAAACCGTCGGGTCTCGTTGGAGTTCTTCTCGTCCCTGGGGTGGGTCGCTGACCAGTCCAGGCCTTACAGTAAGACTCTTGCATACTAATACCTCGGGTAGTGTCTGGTTGGAGTTCGTCTCGTCCCTGGGGTGGGTCGCTGACCGGTTCATGCCTTACAGTAAGACTCTTCCATACTGATACCTCGGGTAGTGTCTCGTTGGAGTTCTTCTCGTCCCTGGGGTGGGTCGCTGACCAGTCCAGGCCTTACAGTAAGACTCTTGCATACTGATACCTCGGGTAGTGTCTGGTTGGAGTTCGTCTCGTCCCTGGGGTGGATCGCTGACCGGTTCAGGCCTTACAGTAAGACTCTTGCATACTGATACCTCGGGTAGTGTCTGGTTGGAGTTCGTCTCGTCCCTGGGGTGGGTCGCTGACCAGTTCATGCCTTACAGTAAGACTCTTGCATACTGATACCTCGGGTAGTGTCTGGTTGGAGTTCTTCTCGTCCCTGGGGTGGGTCGCTGACCAGTCCAGGCCTTACAGTAAGACTCTTGGATACTGATACCTCGGTTAGTGTCATCAAGCTCTCCGTCTCGAGCCTGACGCTAATCACCCGGGCAGGAGTCACGGGTTTGATGTTGGATTTGTAGGGGGCTTCATACACTAACCTAGAGATTTCCCACACAATGATCTGGTTTTTGTCCGTTGACAAGGAGGTGTAGTCGAAAGTCAGGTTCCCCTTCTTCCATCATCTTTCTTTCTTCTTACACTTTCCGCGTAAACAGCTGAATGGTTTCACTGGGGCTTACAAGGTGTACCGAGCGGCGCTTAGCCAAGGTCAACCTAGGGGGGGTATAGGTCATATAGCACTTCCCGGACCGAATCAATCAGATGGGGTGGGTAGCATACTCTATCTATCTACATAACTAGAAATAGCAACAACCTGTTTTGCAATTGCAATTTTCTTTTGGGTTTAGATGACACAGAGTCATTATCTCAGAGCCCTTAATATAATGTGCTCTGTGGTCATTATGCGTTTGGCTGCCAGATGCACAGATATGGAAACATGCTTTAAAATAAAGGCTTCTGAGTGGTTTGGTGAGTAGAGCACCTGACTACTAACTTAAAAACCTAAGTTCGATTCCTAGTCGCGCCAAAGAATTTGTGTGTGCTTATTTGGATCCGAGGTCGACTCAGTCTAGGAAAATGTGTACCCAGGGACACATTCGTAGGATAACAATGGGAGGTTGAAACGTGTTTGGTCATATTTTTCTCTTCAGTTACCGTAGAGCCTTAGCGAGTTGCTAGACAATGCCATTATGATTAAAAATAAAATATTATTTATTGCTCTCCGTTACAAATTTATTCCATTTACACTGAAATTTATAGTATTTAATCTGTTTGTAAAGTTGCTTAGACCCTCAAACACAAGATTAATTATTTAAATAGATATCTCACAATGCGTTATAACAACACACGAAAGGCTATACTGAAGGTTTCAGTATAAAGTTGTAGCCTAAACAGAATTAATTGACACCAAGTTGGAAACGAACTAAGGCCTAAAAGGAAAACACCGCGCTTAACATACTCCAAATATGTGTGCTAACGTTAATAAACCCGTCGTTGGTGATCGGTATAAATATTTACTTATTTGTAAAGTCATTAATTAAGACCGATCGCCTAAAGTTAGGTTATGAATTGGAGGTTAAAACTGGGTCAACTCTTTGTGTTTTTAATTTAGTGAACATCCATCACTATATTATCAGTAAATATATATATATTACAGATGCAAACAAAAGTGTAATAGTGTTAGCAAAATAACATTAATAATCGCAATAAATACACTGTATTATGTTTTGCTCGGATTTATATAATACGCTGAGTATTTATATATGTTGCGGACAACGTAACCATGCACTTGGCCTTGCGTGTACTACCACTTCTGAAAACATGTTACATATTGATAATGTTCGATACATCTACAGCTTCTTTATCCGATATGTCTACACTTATTTCATAATTGTTTGTAATTTCACAGCGAAGTTAATTTATCTAATATCGACCGTCTCATGTAAGTCAGTGCTTTATCAGTCCTTGTAAGAAATTATTTAAACTAACCTTCTACATCCCTTCTCGCCTACTGTGATCTCTCAAGGCCAAGTGCACTGTTACATGGTCCGTTTTATACGCTCTGCCTTTTCCAATTATACGCTTGACGCATTTCGGATGTTTGCCACACAAAAATTAACACTCTTACAGGAGACAATTATTTACGAAAAGTAGCATTCCTGTATATTTAATGTAACTAGAATTTGTTGAATAATTAGGTAAAAGCAGAGAACCACCCAGCCCGTAGATTTTCCCTTGGTAATTCCTTAGTAGGCTACTTAAACATTTATGATCAGCTCTGCTTATTTCTTACCACAACAAGCGTCTTGGATCTCTTACGCTACTTAAGTCAGTATTTTTAATATTTAATATGCCGAAACTTTTTAGGCACTTCTGGCAAAACTGTCTGTGGCGGGTTACCTAGCTGCGGATCCTGTAACATTTCTGGAGCAACTGGATATCTTACCTCTATAGACAATTACTGTTTATACATGTAGCGAAAATAAGTTTCTTAGTGAAATTAAATTTAACAACAGAAATTTGTTTAAGAAAGGCAAGGCATGATTTGTTTAAATGTATGGTTATGAGGAATGTGTATACTTATAATGAATTAGGAATGTGTGTAACGAGAAGGAAATATATAGGTTTATAAAGAAAGTATATGTTTATAAGGAATGTGTATAATGATAAGGCGTGTGTATGCTCGTTAAGAATGTGTGTGATTGTAAGGACTGTGTGTGTCTATAAGGAAATAGGCATTCTCATAAGGAATGTGAGTGCTTAAAAGGAATGTGTATTCTTATACGGAATGTGTGTGATTATACGGAAATATGTAGGTTTATAAGTAATATTTATGCCTATACTTATTTATACGCTTATTTATGCTTGTATATTATGATACAAAATTTGCTTGACTATTAGGAGTTTGTATTACTATAAGGAATGTGAGTGCTCAGAAGTAATGTGTATGTTTATTAGGAATGTGTATGTCTATACGGAAATATGTAGGTTTATAAGGAATATTTATGCATATAAGGAATGTGTATCATGATAAAGAATTTGCATGATTATAATGAGTATGTATTACTATAAGGAATGTGAGTGCTCAGAAGTAATGTGTATGTTTATTAGGAATGTGTATGTCTATACGGAAATATGTAGGTTTATAAGGAATATTTATGCATATAAGGAATGTGTATCATGATAAAGAATTTGCATGATTATAATGAGTTTGTATTACTATAAGGAATGTGAGTGCTCAGAAGTAATGTGTATGTTTATTAGGAATGTGTATGTCTATACAGAAATATGTAGGTTTATAAGGAATATCTATACATATAAGGATTGGGTATTATGATAAAGAATTTGCATGATTATAATGAGTATGTATTACTATAAGGAATGTGAGTGTTCAAAAGGAATGTGTATGTTTATTAGGAATGTGTATGCCTATACGGAAATATGTAGGTTTATAAGGAATATCTATACATATAAGGATTGGGTATTATGATAAAGAATTTGCATGATTATAATGAGTATGTATTACTATAAGGAATGTGAGTGTTCAAAAGGAATGTGTATGTTTATTAGGAATGTGTATGCCTATACGGAAATATGTAGGTTTATAAGGAATATCTATGCATATAAGGAATGTATGTAATTATAAGAAGTGTGCATGGCTATAAGGAATTTCTATACTCAAAAGGAATGTGTATGTTTATTAGGAATGTGTATGCCTATACGGAAATATGTAGGTTTATAAGGAATATCTATGCATATAAGGAATGTATGTAATTATAAGAAGTGTGCATGGTTATAAGGAATTTCTATACTCAAAAGGAATGTGTATGTTTATTAGGAATGTGTATGCCTATACGGAAATATGTAGGTTTATAAGGAATATCTATACATATAAGGATTGGGTATTATGATAAAGAATTTGCATGATTATAATGAGTATGTATTACTATAAGGAATGTGAGTGTTCAAAAGGAATGTGTATGTTTATTAGGAATGTGTATGCCTATACGGAAATATGTAGGTTTATAAGGAATATCTATGCATATAAGGAATGTATGTAATTATAAGAAGTGTGCATGGCTATAAGGAATTTCTATACTCAAAAGGAATGTGTATGTTTATTAGGAATGTGTATGCCTATACGGAAATATGTAGGTTTATAAGGAATATCTATGCATATAAGGAATGTATGTAATTATAAGAAGTGTGCATGGTTATAAGGAATTTCTATACTCAAAAGGAATGTGTATGTTTATTAGGAATGTGTATGCCTATACGGAAATATGTAGGTTTATAAGGAATATCTATGCATATAAGGAATGTATGTAATTATAAGAAGTGTGCATGGCTATAAGGAATTTCTATACTCAAAAGGAATGTGTATACTTAAGGAATGTGTATACTTAAGGAATGTGTATAATGATAAGGAGTGTGCATGGTTATAAGAAATGTGTATAATGATAAGAAGTGTGCATGCCTATGAGGAATGTGTATACTTATAAGAAATGTGTATAATGATAAGGAGTGTGCATAGTTATAAGGAACGTGTATACTTATAAGAAAAGTTTATAATGATAACTAGTGGTAATGCTCATAGTAAATGTTTGTGCTTATATCGTACAAATGAAACAACACGACGCAACATACAATAAGTATGTGTTTAAAGATGAATTTGTAACCCCCGTTTTTTGTATTACGTTATTTAACTATAGAAACCTATGTTCACACATACATTATTATTTAAAATTTAAAAATACTTACTGGGTTATTATATACTTAAACAATTGTATCTAACGCTTTTTTCCAAGGCAATATCTATGCAATACTAGTGGTGTTCTCATGTAATCCCTTACTACGAAGAGGTTTTTTGAAATTAATTGATTTACATCGAGGTTATCAATTTGATACAATAAAATAGCTCGAATAACAATGTTTACAATTAGTCATATCTGTACCAAAACTTTAGAGATACGCGTGTAATAATGAAATAATGATTAGCACCGACTAAATCCAACTTCATTCAGTGTCACGTTTGTATTACTTGCACTTCCTGAAGATGATCTTTATGCCACTGAAATGCGTTTTAGTAGTAAATTATTCATTGTGAAAAGGCACTCGTTATTATTTAGCTATTCCCACTCGTATATGCTGGCTGAGTGAGTAATAAGATATGAATAAAATATTCTGTTTAGTTTCTACAACAAGTAAATAAGCTATTACTTTACGGTCAAAGAGTATAGGCGCTAGGTTATGCCGAGTCGTTACGTAACATGGCTTAGTGGAAGCTTCCAAGCAGTTGGATCTGAAGCCTTAAGGAGGAGAAGGCCCCAAGGTCGGGTTGCGTCACAAGTAGGGCTGCGCTGTTTACGTTATCGGCTACAGCTGTTTCTGTTTGCGGCGCAACCGGACGCAAAATTTGCCCTCAAACGGTTTAATTCCGACGCGCAGACGTAATCGCGTTTTATAAATAAATTGGCGTTTAAAGATTAAATTATATGTCGAGAGCATAAAACTCGCAGTTTCACAAGGATAGATCAGTTTCACTTGAAATGTTCAACAACTGGTCAATGGGCGCCCACAGGGGGGTAAGTGGACCGCGTCCCCTAGCTTACCACTAGATTTGAAAAAAACAAAATATATATCCAAGCGTTACATGTAGACTAGTGGATATTTTCGAGTTGTTTTAAAAATCGGTGAGTTGTAGGATATGACTTAGGACTAAAATATTTATCTACAAAAAATGTGTTTTTGTGGATATTTACACATTATTGTTTTAAAATAAAAAGTACAAGTAATTATAATATTGTGTTTATTTTCTTAATACATTAAGTACCGTGGCCTTGTACTTTATGAGTAGTAATAGGTTAAACAAGGTTAAACCTTGACTTTGTTAGCTGCCTAATTGTTTAGTATGCATTTCCTTCACGTCCAGCCCCCTACAAACTCTCATTTGGGCGCCCATGACCTGATCGATATAAAATCAAACACTGAAGGTTTTCTTTACTTATATTTCTCTTCAATCTAAAATTTGCAATATGAAATCCAATATATTATTGTTTTTGAAATAGTACGACTGCTTTGCGAGTCAAGTATTTTATTTATTTAGCGGGGACGTTTCGGCAACAGGTTTGGTTACCATCTTCAGCCTTACTAAAATTACAGAATGTCTAGGTTGCTACATGAATATAATGAAGCTTATTAAATCTTACGAAGGATTAATTCATCCTCGTCTAATATATTGATGCAGAAATGCCTTCAAATAAATTTAGGGAGTGGGAGAACATTGCATGCTCAAGATGTTTTTACCATGGTTCAGGAAAATTGACATTTTTTCTGAATGCGTTGACTATAAGTTAAATGTTGTTACTGAATAACTATAAATGTATTTGTACATCACATTATAATATACTGGAATAAATATTTCCTTTGTTACATTTAATAGGTTTCATTGAATTTATGTAGCAACCTAGAGATGTTGTAATTTTATCAACCCTGAAGATGATCACGAATATGTTGCCAAAACGTCCTCGTTAAATAAATAAATGAAAATACTTGACTCGCAAACAAATCGTTTTATTACTACAAAATTTAAACCTAGCGTTTGTAATATACATATATTATCTACAGACACACTTTATAAATCGTCATATACTTATATACTTAATTTCTATTCTTTGATTATAGAATTGTTCGACTATATGATAATTTGTTAACGATTTTTCCGTTACGTGAATAACGTTTAAATAAATATTAAAATAACGTACTATAACCTAACATAACCTAAGCTAATAATGCATAACCTAACATAACCTAAGCTAATAATACATAACCTAACATAACCTAAGCTAATAATACATAACCTAACATAACCTAAGCTAATCAAGCATAACATTACATACTCTAATTAAACATAGCATAACCTAATCAAACATAACCTACCCTAATCAAGTATAGCATAACTTAATTAAACATAACATAGCCTAGTAAATTATAACATAACTTGACCTAACCTAATCAAGCATAACATTACATACTCTAATTAAACATAGCATAACCTAATCAAACATAACCTACCTTAATCAAGTATAGCATAACTTAATTAAACATAACATAGCCTAGTCAATTATAACATAACTTGACCTAACCTAATCAAGCATAACATGACATACTCTAATTAAACATAGCATAACCTACCCTAATCAAGCATAGTATAACTTAATTAAACATAACATAGCTTACATAACATAACTCAACATAACATAACATAACCTAATCACACAACCTAACCTAACCTAATCAAGCCTAACACAACCTAATTAATCATAACATAGCCTACATAACATAACTCAAAATAACACAACATAACCTTATCAAACATAACCTAACCTAATTAAGCATAACATTACATACTCTAGTTAAACATAGCATAACCTAATAAAACATAACCTACCCTAATCAAGCATAGTGTAACATAATTAAACATAACATAGCCTAGTCAAACATAACATAACTTGACCTAACCTAATCAAGCCTAACACAATCTAATTAATCATAACATAGCTTACATAACATAACTCAACATAACATAACATAACCTAGTCAAACAACCTAACCTAACCTAATCAAGCCTAACACAACCTAATTAGCCATAACATAGCCTACATAACATAACATAACTAGAAATAACACAACATAACCTTATCAAACATAACCTAACCTAATCAAGCACAGCATTACATAACCTAATCGAAGTTAACATATCATAACCTAATCGAAGTTAACATAACATATACTAATCAAGCATAACATAAACTAATTAATCATAACATAGCCTACGCAACATAACTCAACGTAACATAACCTAGTCGAAGATAACCTAACATAGAATAACTTAACCTAACTAAACATTATGTTAACTTTTAATAACTAAGAAGATCAACGTGTCACTTTACTTGTAGACCGTGTGATTGCTTGTTGAATAATAAAGTCGTGTTTAAGGGCAGTCTGTAAAGTTTTAGATTGACTAAACGGTGACCTTGATAGCACGTGTTGAAGTCAAACTTGATTACTCCTCGAAACCTTCACGGCACATCAAGTTTAACATTAACACCCAAGAGGCTAAGACTCACGGTAAAGCTTGTGTGAGCCAGTAGGGATTTATTAAAGGAATGGACGAAGAGCAAGGAAGGGACGATTTGACTACAAACTAATCTAAAACTAAGAACTCAGTTAATTTAGTAAACTTCTAATAGATAACATTTTTAAAAAGCTTTAAAAGGTGATAATAATTTGGAGCAAATATGGTCTAATTTTTAATTAGAAATAAATAAAACGTTTATTATTTCTCAAAAACGTTTTATTTAGGCCTATATCTGATGTACATTTCGATTGCACATCAATCATCTTCAGAGGAAATTACTACAAGACTAATTGAAGTAATTTTCTCTGAAGATGAATGCTTTAGACTAGAAATGTACATCAGGAAACGAATAAAATGTTTTTGTCGTTTAAGAGATTTTATTTCTAATTACTTTGAAAGATAAGTTAGTGATTTAGTTGACAGGACCATTTTGTTTTAAAAATTGCCAACATTCTTAATATAATCATATTCATTTCTGTTAGGACTATTTGCGCTCGTTTAAGTACATTCTTCTGACTTTCCTAAATAATTTTTCTTTGTTGACGCGTTTCGGATTAACTCCATTCTCAAAACTTTAGAACTGTACTTTATTTTGAAGAGTTCTGTTCTGTTGGAGCAGAAGTGTAGATCGTAAAAATAGCTCTGTCATTAAGAGAATGATAAGGTAACGGCTTTTTTCTTGTCTGTTACTGGGTCCAGTTATCTCCATTTTGCGTTCGTAATACATTGTTGTTGGCATTGTAGCTGGGGATAGTATTCTTATCTCCTTTTGGTGGTTTTATTAATTTTCCTTCGTGATCATAGCTGTGACCAGTAGAGCATTATCAGCTGTGTGTAAAGCGGTGAACGGAGGCGTTTTGTCTAGGAAACAAAATAAAACCTCGTGAAGCAAATAATATATAGTTCATGGCAGTAAAGTTTCTGAATATTCTAAACTCTTGTCTCTGGGGGGGGGGGGGAGGGGGTATATTTTTAATTTTATTTTCCAACCTGGCCGCAAACGACAGATACTAAAAAAACCTCCATTTTTGATACGAGTGCTAAATTGTTAAATTTTAAAAAATATATTATTTTCGTCATGTGTACGCAACTTTAGAATAGTGTTTTTGAAAATACGAGTTACTCGTAAGTATTAAAAACCACTTCGTGTAGCTGAACCACCTTAGAGTCACGTGATGTATGCGCGTTTCTCCCACGTGTTAGACACCTGTTAAGAGCGCAACGGTTTGACAGGTGTTTAATCAAGATTGATTGCCCTTGATGAGCACACGGATTTACACTTGTTGACCCTGAAAAGTTGGTTATGCGATTGATCTGCCCACCTTCACATAACCTGTTAATGAAATGGGTCGATGGGTGATTAAACAAATACTTCTGAAACTAAATTGAGAAGGGAAATTTTTGGGCTTCGTAATTAAACAGGATACTAGCGTATGGAGCCATATTGTTTCTCTTGATTTACCTTTGGGAGAAAATAACTGGGGTAATTAAAAGCAAAGGAGAGGGTGGAAAATACACTCTGGGGTAGCTTATAAACAAGGGCTTAACTGACTACTCTTTATGGTTTTTCGGACATGGCGGATAAACAAATAAACATTATCGAAACGCAAGCATAAATTAGTCTAGATATTTCTCCTAAAAACTGTCAGTTATTTGTGGTATGCTAAAATTAAAATTCAATAAATACTAGTGGATCTTGTGGTCTGGGACGATGGACGAAACACTTTAATGTCTTTATCAAACAGATTAACTAGGCCTACTAATGAATTTATAATTTGAGTAAATTTCTGAAAAACGTACTGATAAAACTGTTTCCATAAATTTATTCGCGTTTTAATTTTGACTACTCGTTCATTTTCATAATAAACGCGCAAAATACATATATTTAACTAAACGCGTTTCGGTGACAAAGGTATCTTCAGAGTACTAATTACTGTAACGTTTATACAAAGAAGATATAAAAACAACTTTGTGTGTTATTAATTATCTCATGGTTTTATATAAGTGCACGATTAATGAATTTAATTTGGTACAGTTCACATAAAGCCTCTAGTAAATGAAAACGTCACACAGATGCCATTTTAAGTTGCGAAGGCCGGAGTCGACGTCATTTCGATATCCATGGCTTCATACGTTCGGTCAAGCCCTCTTACTGTAATACGTCACCATAGGAACTGCACTAGGAGTGATTTCATTTCGTTAGAGTATGGAAAGTTTTTGTAATACATGACGAACTGATCAGCTGTTTCCGGGCGTTGATTATGTTTAAAAAAAGTGAAATCGCGCTAAAAGAACGGAAACTTTGTTAAGAAACAATGAATGTTAAAAAAATGTCGGCATTCCTATATTTTGACAATGTGATTTGTTAATCCTTCATCTCTCCATGGCGCTTCTATATTCTTACAATGTTTTCTGTTAGTCCTCCATTTCTACCCTCTAGATGCATTTCAACATGTTGCCATTCATAAATCTTTACAATGCGTTCTGTTAATCCGCCAACTCCCTATTTCTGTTCATGACATTTCAATATGTGAGAATTCCTACTTCTCTACAATTGTTTTTCTAAAAATAATCATCCATTTCATTGATGGGGAATAGTTTTGTTTTTACCCTAAAGTCATCAACATTTTGTAATTTGACCGTAAAGTCATCGACATTTTGTAATTTTACCCTAATCTCATCGACATTTTGTAATTTTACCCCAAAGTCATCGACATTTTGTAATTTTACCCTAATGTCATCATCATTTTGTAATTTTACTCTCATGTCATCATCATTTTGAAATTTTACCCTAATGCCATCAACATTTTGTAATTTTACCATAATGTAATTTAATTACTTAGACTGTCAAGACATTTCTTGTCTTGACTTTCATTAGAATCATTCTGGCCTACAAATTATTACAAGACGTTAGTTAGGCATACTTGAAGACTTTCTAGCGTTGTCCTTTTCCCGTGTCCTCTGTGCACAAACAGCAGAAGGCACTAATCTGAGCAATCAATGGTCATCCTCTTACGTGTTCACGTCGGACGTAATGCACACGTGCCGTAATAGGCCACGTGCCCCTTTACAGAACGGAATTGCGTCATTAATTGCTTTACACTTCCGGACACAATAATTTGCAATGTCCAAGCTCCTTGTGATGTTAGAATATAGGTCAGTGTGAGGTAATTAATTTATGCAAACACTTCCCTAATGGAAATGGTTATACTGGAGATTGGAATTTAGATTCGGAGTAATTCAGGGGCTTCTTTATATATATATATATATATATATATATATATATATATATATATATATATATATATATATATATATATATGAAGTTAATATATTACTATTGTAAGTAATTTTATCCACCATTAAGTGCAATAATTTTACCTTGAGGTAAAATTATTGCACTTAATGGTGGATAAAATTACTTACAATAGTAATATATTAACCTCATAAAGTCAGTGCAACGGAAAAACAATGGATAACGTTAAATATCAAGAATATATATATATATAACATATATATATATATATATATATATATATATATATATATATATATATATATAACATAACTCAAATTACAAATACAAGAATTATAATTAAATTTACAATTCAAAGCTTCTCGTTGGCTAACAGTACCAACATCATCAGGGATATTAAACAATTAAAATTAACATATGTGGAAATTAGATCAAATAAATAGCTATGCCAAATCAATTACAATGTTGTTAAAAATTGTTTATTTTGCTGCCCTAACATTACAAACACTGAATATATTATCAAATTTAGATTTTACTTGTATTTGTTCATTTATCAACTCATTATTAGTATTATATTTATGTATTTCTAAAGCTTCATAAATATTCATTCTCAGGCCTTTGTTAATTTCTTTTACAAGTATCATATTATCTATATTAGGGAATAAGTGATTAACAATGACTAGCAAAATTTGATTTATAAATTTCTGGTTTTTTATATGCATTAAAATGCTCTTTATATCTATCTTTAAGTTTCTTCTTAGTTTGTCCTATATAAACTTTATTACAATAATCACATTCTAATTTATATACACCGTTTTTTTCATGCATATTAATAATATTATTATTATTCATTATATTTATTAATTTATTATTAGTATTATATGCGAATTTTATGTTGCTACCTTTAAACAATTTTGTGATATTTTTTACTTCATTACCAAAAAATGTAAATGAAGTCCATATGACATTTTCATTATTATTTTTGTGAATTAGATTATTATTTTGTTTCTTTAAAATATTATAATTAAGTTTATTAACAGTTTTCTTTTTATAGCCATTCTCAATTGCAATTTGATAGATAATGTTTTTCTCTCGTATCTTGTTTTCATTATTCATAGGTATTTTATATAATCTATATAATAAATTGTATAATGAAGCCATTTTTTGATTATACGGATGGTTAGAATTATTAGGTATAATTTGGTTAGTTTGTGTCGGTTTACGATATGTGTTAAATTCAAATTCATTAATATATCTTATAGTTGTTATATCTAGAAAGTTGATCTTATTATTTTTCTTAATTTCATTAGTAAAATTATTATTTTTATTAATCACATTATTAGATATTTTTATTTTATCTAAAATAGTTTATACCATTATTATTAGATATATACAAACCATCATCTACATATCTAAACCAATAACCGTTTTTATCAAATATCTGTATAATTTTATTTATTTTATCATCTATATATTGTAAAAATATTTCAGATATTATATTCGATAAGGGAGAACCCATGGCAAGACCATCTTCCTGTTTGTAAATTTTATTATTATATGAAACATAATTTTGATTTAATATTATTTTTAATGTATTTTTAATTTCTAATATTAATTTTCTATCTTTTTCATTTTGCTCTAATCTAGATTTTATAATATTGAGAGTCTCTTTTATAGGAATATTTGTGTACATATTTTTTATATCTAATGATATTAGTTTTGTTTTATTATCAATATTAATTATTTTTAATTTTTCAATAAGGTTAATAGAATTATTTATGGTATGATTATTATTTAGTTTCATTTTATCTTTAAGAATAGATGTTATGATTTTAGATATTTTATAAGAAGGGGCATTCAAAAAGTTTACTAATGGTCTAATTGGTTTCTCAATTTTGTGTAATTTAATAAGTGCATTCATTATTGGAATTTTTGAATTATCGTTCATATAATTACTAATATTATATTTATTAAATAATTTATAAGACAATTTTATTAAATTTTTTATTTCATTTTGGCATTTCTTTGTAGGATCCTTATATATTTCACTAAATTGATTTTTATTTATATATTTTTCTGTTTTATTTATGTGTTCGTCCTTATCAATAATTACAATAGCATTACTTTTATCAGCCTTTACTGTAATTAGATTGTTATTTTGTAGTTTATTTTTTAATTCTTTAACTCCTAAATATGTTTGTCTATGGGTTTTATTAATTTTTTTAGTTTTAATTAATTTTTTTATTTCATGAGCTGCTTTGATTCTGGTACACTCTTGTATATTTTCATTTAATTTACTAATGGCTATTTCTGTATCTATTATTATATTATCAATATCTTTATTTACGATTCTTTTTATATTGATTTTATTATTTTCAAGTAGTTTTATTTCGCATTTATTAAATTTAGTATTAGATAAATTAACAACATTAGAATGAAAGCTATGATATTTAACTTCAGGTATTATTTTCATTTGTTTTTCAAGTTTCAAATTATTATTATTTTTTTTTTTTGATATATTATTTATTTTTATATATCTATTTTATTTATCATGAAGTTAATTTTATTGTATTTTTCCTCCCGTTTTATATTACACATTGTAGAAGCTAATTTTAAATGTAATTTATATATTTTTAAAATGTTTTGTTTTTTATATAAATTTCTTATTTCATTTTTAACCCATAATATCTCTGCTTGTTTACAAGTTTTTTTGGCAGTATCACTTTTGTTTTTTATTGTAATTTTTGCATGTTTTGGAATAATATTGTTTATAATACATTGTTTATTAAAATATATATTACAATTTGTGTTCATTAACTGAATTTTCCGTTTTTCAAATAAATTTATGTCCTTTGTTAAGGCAGCATTACAATTATTAACTGATATCATGTCAATATATATAAAAATTATATTAATAATATGAAATAATAATAATATAATAAATATATTAAATTGTAATATAGTAATAAAAATAAAATTTTTTTAACAACATTGTAATTGATTTGGCATAGCTATTTATTTGATCTAATTTCCACATATGTTAATTTTAATTGTTTAATATTCCTGATAATGTTGGTACTGTTAGAAAACGAAAAGCTTTGAATTGAAAAATTCAATTATAATTCTTGTATTTGTATTTTGAGTTATGTTCTTTATTAATACACAAGAATACATATTGCGATATATATATATATATATATATATATATATTTATTTATATATGTATATATATATATATATATATATATATATATATATATATATATATATATCGGAATATGTATTCTTGTGTATTAATAAAGAACTCAAAATACAAATACAATAATTAATACAAAATTAATAATTAATTAATACAAAATACAAATATAATTGAGTTGTAAATTCAATTATATTCTTGTATTTGTATTTTGACTTAGTTCTTTATTCATATATATATATATATATATATATATATATATATATATACTCACACACGTTTACACACACTCATACAAAGGCACACACACATTTACATTCATATACACGCACACACACACACACACACACACACACACACCCATACAAACACACATACACACACACACACACACACACACACACACACACACACACTCAACACACACACACACACACACACACACACACACACACACACACACACACACACACACACACACACACACACACATATTCACACACACACACACACACACACACACACACACACACACACACACACACACACACACACATACACACACACACACACACACACAAACACTTAGCTTATTAATTACAGTGCTCCCATTATCCATTTTTATAAAACTCTTTTAAAGTTTCAAAAGAAGGGTTTTGTTTATCTTATATTTATGGAAGTGTAAATACGAGTTAATGCCTAGATTTTAATGAAACATTTTTTATGTTCTAATTTTTATTGAAAACAGTAAAATAAAAAGCTCTTCTTTAAAATAAAGCAAGTACAAGCTATAAACACCTTCTTAAATTAGTACACGTAAAGGCTAGAAAGGCTATTGATCAAGCCTGGACGATTTGAGCTTCTACTACTGTAAAAGACGAGAGATATTGCGCGTATTTGTAGAAATTATATTCTAAGTGTAAAGTAAAATTTTTTGATAAACAAGAACACTTTAATCACAGCTGCTTTACGTTAATCTCAAGATGCAGATCATCTCTACTTAGAGACATAAACACGTAATTTGTTTCTACAAAATACAAAATAACTTTTGTTAAAGTCCTATTTTGTTTATATATTAACAAGATCCATAATATTGTTCCAGATAGTGGTTAACATTTACAGTAACGTGCAACTTTATAAAAACAATCTTTAAGACCTTGTCTCACCCCTTTACGTTAACTGGAAAACAAGTAAGGGAAGTTGTTTCTTTCGTTCTTCTTTCAGTTTTCAGAGCAAGGACGACCAGTTCGATTAAATATAAGTTTAGAAAAGTATAATTATCCAGAGGGGAAATTTAAATAGGTCACGCGCAAATCATCCTTAAGCCACGGACGACATGTTTTGGCGTCGACGTGTTTCTAACGGCAGCGTTCCAGCGTTCTAATTAGCTTCTAGAAAAAACATTGGAAACGGAAACAGCACACCCATGGAGGTAATCTAGGATTAATTTCAATGTAAACGCGCCTTCAACGTAAGTTTCCAAAACTCCTCCCTTTGTACAATAACTCTGGCCGTAGGCTTTTAAGCCGGCCTAGAAGTTGTTTAATACGCACTACATCAAATGACAAAATATTCCTTACGTATGTTTTCAATTCCTTTTATTTGTTCACATTAATATATATATATATATATATATATATATATATATATATATATATATATATATATATATATATATATATAGTACACATTTTCAATCGCTAATAAATTCTGTTTATTCATCCTATGGAGTTGAAATACATATTTCAAACTTGAAGCGGATAATAGTTGATGTTAATAGAGTTTTTTGCAAATATTAATTCATTATTTAAATATAATTAAATCATTTTAGTATTATATGGGGGAAAAGCATTTCACAAAATGGGCAAGGTACGCAATATAGTTATTTCGTCCCATTTTGCTTAGAATAAGTGATAGCATGTGATTTCATAAAACAGCTGTTTTTATGTTGTAGGTTATGTGGTAGAACAGCTGTTTTAACTAATTGGTTTTGTTACTTTATTTATATCAATGGTAATTATCCAATAAAAAGTAACTAAAATATTTTTTTTTACCTAAGTAGGAATTGACTTTAAAAGTTTTTGTTCATATTAGCTATTTTAATTAAAGTTTTTCATAGTGTTTTAAAGGATAGCGTTCTCAAGTACTCTTACAGTGTATCAGAGTAACAAAGGGTTATATCTTGTACAGGGATAGGTTGACCATAGTTAAGACCATGGGTAGAGACATAAGGTTTTACTCCTTGTAAGAGAAAGCGCCAAAGAGGTTAAGGAACTTGTGAAGGGATAGGTGGAAAATAATATGATTAAATTAGGTATTTAAAGTGCATTGAAGATGGTGTCATCAAGAAATTTAGGGTGTTTGTCGTGAAAGGCTAGGATTATGGAGGCGCGGTAGGATTGTTAATATTGAGTAGGATGCCTTTCAGGTCCACGGATTGTTGAGTGGCAAAGCTTAAATAAGTAATATGTCTCAAATAAAATACTACTGCTCTGAAATGATGTCATGAACAGGTACGTCTCCGGTATGCGATATATCAGCGCATGTCTTCCGCTTGTCTTTGGGATATGATTTATTTAAAGAATTTTTAAAAGATAGCCTTACTTAATTACTTGATTACAGAAACACTATGTTAGCAGAAGCAAAACTGTGTATATGAAGCACCCTCTTAGTCTCCTTTGAAGCTCGTGTACTCCGAAACCTAACTCGCAATGTAGATTTTTTATTTAGTAACATAAAGTAGTCAATGCCTTCTCAATAACCATAAATGCAGTCATTACGGTGCCACCTAGACTATTGACAAACTTTGCTAGCAGAAGCAATTCTGCATGAATTCACTCCCTTTCTCTTCTTAGGGTCGTCCACTCGAAGATCGATACAAGTGTTTTATTTTGTCGCTTGTCTAAAAGTCAATGTGTTTTCTGTATTTGGTGAAGTTATTTGGTAGTCAATGCCTTCTCAATGCAGTCATTGCAATGCCACCTACAGAGACAGACTCGTTTTCATTCCTATTGTCGCATAATATATATACGATGCAAGGTCACGTCATTGTTGCATTTTATTCTACTATTGTACCTTGGATCAATGTCCAGACCCCAAAGTATTGTGAGTACAAGGACACAGGTTTATTCTATAGATAACGTTTTGCAACTATCCTCGCTGCGGGGAAGAATTTGTAGGGTTAATTTGGTTCAACTATCCTATAATATACATAGAAGCTATCTCAAGGCAAAGGACTATTAAAATAATTGTAATACGTACAAAAGCAAGGTTAACAATTTGTTACCTTTACAAACTTTTAAAGAAAAAACACACACACACAAACATACACACACACACACACAAACATACACACGCACACATACATACATACACATACACACACTCTCTCTCTCATACACACACACACGCGCGCGCGCGCGCGCACACACACACACACACACACACACAGAGAAAGAGAGACATATATATATATATATATATATATATATATATATATATATATATATATATATATAGAGAGAGAGAGAGAGAGAGTGTATTGATCACCTAATATACTCACACCAACTCGTCTGTTAGATATAAGTATATTTGAGTACATTTTTCTGCCTTTTCTAACATTACAATATTTTCTTTTGTTGACGCGTTTCGGAACACCTCAATTTTCAAAACCTAACTAGTTATCTAGTTAGGTACTATATAGTACTATGAATTTTGAAAATGTAATCATTCCGAAACGCGTCAACAAAGGAAAAGGTCGTAATGTTCGGAAAGGCAGAAAAATGTACTCGAATATAAATGTATTGAGAATAGATTATTACAAAGGTAAAAGTTAAAGTAGTGTTACTCAAAACTCACAAAATTAATTTTTGTGAGTTTTGAGTAACACTACTTTAACTTTTACCTTTGTGAATAGTTCTCACTAGCTAAGCTCTAAATAACTGAATAGATTATTAGTTTAAAATTTTGTAAATAGTTACTCAATAAAGCCAACATTAATGTTAAAGTAGAACTTTATCGACAAACATATGTTTCTTGGTCAAATGTAAGTAGATTGGCTGTGATAGTTTTTAAATAAAACACAGGTACATGCCACGTGTTGTGTGTTGTCTAACTTGCAGGGGTTAACAGGTTTTTATGAGTTGTGCATTGTAACAATAGAATAATATTTGTCTGTCCTTGAACTTTTCCCTCACACTTTAACCATTCGCGCGGAAAATAATTGCCCGTCAATGGCAATAATTGTTGAAGAAAAGTCTTGGAGAATTGTTGAAAAAAGAAACATTTATCGGGAACACGAAGCAATGATTTAACTTTACAACTAATAATATAACACCACAATACCGACGTTTCTTAAACGTCTTATGGAAAACTCAAGATTCTAGAAAATATAAAAATTTCTTTAATCTTAGATTCAGTAAAAAATTCCAAATATAGTAATTTTTTTATTAAAATGTTGTTTTAAATAGAGGTTTTTATTAGGTAACGGCTAGCTTTTCCTCCGATGAAGGGGAACTGTATTTCAGAATTATACTTCTTCCATCCATTCGAACCATAATTTAGCTCCACTTCTCGTACGAAACATCCTAAACATGGTGTCATCCTTAGTAGTGCGTTCAAGTCACTTGACTCTTGTCCTTTATCTAGTACCAGGTTTTAGTGGACAATAAACCCTTCAGTCAATAGGAGGTACGTTATAATAAAAGAAAAATAATGAAAATATAAAGATTATTTTTTTGTTGTAGCAGTAAAATTTTTGCTTTCTCCTTTTCTCATTTTCTACTTTAATCTCTTTTTCTCTTCTCTTGTTGATTCCGTCCGTTTCTTTCCATCCCTATTTTAACCCAACACACTAGTGTTTCCGTCCGTCTCTCTTCATCCCTCTTTTAAATCAACATACCCGTGTTTCGATCCGTTTCTCTCTCTCTCTCTCTCTCCATCCCTCTTTCAACTGAACACATCCTTGTTTCCATCCGTCTGTCTGTCTGTCTGTCTCTGTCTCTCTCTCTCTCTCTCTCTCTCTCTCTCTCTCTCTCTCTCTCTCTCTCTCTCTCCATTCCTATTTCAACTCAACACACCCTTGTTTCCGTCCGTCTCTCTCTCTCTCTCTCTCTCCATCCACCTTTCAACTGAACACATCCGTGTTTCCATCCGTCTGTCTGTCTGTCTGTCTGTCTCTCTCTCTCTCTCTCTCTCCATCCTTCTTGCAACTCAACACACCCGTGTTACCGTCCGCCTCTGTCTCTCTTTCTCTTTCTTTTTCAACGCCACACATGCGTTTCCACCTGTTTTTCCATCCCTTACAAAACCATAATATCTTTGATTCTAAATGCTATGCATGGGAGAAAAAAGGCGAAAATTGGCCAATACAAATTTATTTTGCAACTAAAAAATATAACCCTTTCATTATGATTCCAATGATACTTTCTGGGAGCGAGGTGGCTGTGTGCGCTCTCGGGACAGGCAGGAGGATTTTTAAACGATAAAACGCAAAATCGTAATTCAAGCTAAAAACTTGCGTCCAAAATGGAGGTAGTTGAACCCAGTGTAGAATGCGGGGCGGGGAGGAATTCCTCAACGAGTAAATCTTCATAATCACGCTTCAGTTTAAGCGAAGCGGATGGCATAAATTCCGGCGCATAAAACGTTCAACATTTTGTAATCTCGAAATGTCTGAAATAAATCTAACGAATTAGCGGGAGCGCGGTGAAATAATTACGTAAAATTATCGTTTACACGTCGCGACAGTTTCGTCTTTACGTCGTTTCCATGTCCTTTCTTTGTGGATTTGGTAAAATTAAAATCGACTACGGTTTTGGCACGATCATGCCTCCGGGTTTGCTGGTCCCGAGCGATAGATTACGCTAATGGGTTTCAATTTGGCGCCAATTTAAAAACCTTCAACATTTTATTTGCTCGTTCAATGTTTTTCTTAATAATATTCAAAATCTTTTTAGTTGTGTAATTCCAGGGAAGATATACGGCCTGCTGATGTGTTGGAAACGGGTATTGGGTCTGTATCTCCTTCCGTGAAGACAATATAGTAATGGTTTGTTTGCGACATCACGTAGGGAGAACCCCAGTTAGAGTGGTTGAAATACTTTTTTTACTTTATCTATTACGTCACCAGCTTATGTACTTGTGCAAAATTCAACAACGATCACAGACACACACACACCTACACCCACACCCACCCACACACACACACACACACACACACACACACACACACACACCCACACACACACACACACACACACACACACACACACACAAACTTACTTAAGCAAATCAGTGTTTTTGCTTAAGGCAATACTCCATATTTTTCAAACTATATTACTAAAAGAAAAGAAAAATTGAAGATTCGGTTTTAAAAATAACACGTTTTAAGTAATGAAAATTTTTATTGTAAATAAAAGTACATTATAAAATAAAATGTTTCAAAAATCTCAAGATATATATAAATTTAACAACAATTAAATTAGATTACTATGGTGGACAACAATACCGTTCTCCATCACGTATTTCATAGTTTTACCAAGTGAAACTTTACATTGTTGCTAAACCCGCTAACATTAGACGGCAACACTATACTCTCTATTCACGTTATTATTAGAAGGAAAGCTGGCTGATGACTTATGTAGTTAGGTCATGTACACGCACACACTAACCCAAGAACACATGTTAATGTCGCAAAACATTAAGGCAGGTAGGGTCCCTCGTCGGCTATGGTCCGGCGATGATCCGTGATTGGCCCCGTAATGGTCTTTTGTCGGTCTGTGGTCCACGATAACGCACAACGCCGTAACACAGCACATTCATCTGCTGGCTCAGATTTACTTTTTGTTTTAACTTCAACACGGTTAGGGGGTCTTTAAGCAGCATACCTAGAGTGGGTGCACACATTCGATCGCTGTTTACTGCTACCTTCGTTAGGTACTATTATAATAATATATTTTTAATACATTATTATATTAGCTACTTGTTTATCCAACACTAACAGTTCGAAAACAACTGAACAGCTTATGAGTGGGCCATCAGCCAGATTACAAAATTATATGAATAACAATTGCACCATTAGAAAACTTTGTATACTAAAAATT
>JBAIZL010000002.1:101999386-102104386 GCA_036971475.1 Prosapia bicincta | reverse complement strand
TGTAAAATTAACAATAAGTAAACCATTAGAGGTAAAATCTTTAGAGGAATATAATATTTTCAAACCTGATGCAATTCAAAGGAACACTAACTTCAATATGTTCGATTATAAACAAACAAAATCAGGAAGTAAAAATTTCGATTTATCAAAATTTAGGATGGAACATATGAACTTAGAAGAAAAATCCACCGTAACAAATTTATTAAAAGAATATGCTGATTTATTTCATATTGATGGAAACAATTTAACCTTTACCAATCAGATAAAACATGTTATTAGGACTACTGATGAAATTCTCGTATACTCTAGGAATTACAGATATACCCAGAAATCTACAAGAACGAAATTAATAAGCAAACTGAAGACATGCTTAAACAAAAAATTATCAGATCTTCAAATTCTCCATGGAACTCTCCTGTCTGGATTGTACCCAAAAAACAAGACGCTTCTGGCAAAAGGAAATTTCGATTAGTAATAGATTTTAGAGGATTAAACAAAAAAACAATTGACGATAAATTTCCCTTGCCAAACATTACCGACATATTAGATAAATTAGGACGATCTCAGTATTTTACAACTTTAGATTTGACCTCAGGATTTCACCAAGTAGAAATGGATAAAAATAGAACTTTAATGCCAGCAGAACTTTAAACGACAGCCAAACTAATTACTCCGCGATTGAAAAGGAATTATTAGCAATCGTATGGGCCACAAAACATTCAGGCCTTATTTATTTGGGAGAAAATTTAAAATTTATACAGACCATAAACCTTTACAATGGTTATTTGCAGTTAAAGAACCAAATTCCAAACTTTTAAGATGGAGAATAAAATTAGAAGAATATGATTATGACATAAGATACAAAAAAGGCAAAGTAAACCAAAATGCAGACGCATTGTCTAGAATACAATTGAACGTCACTGATAAAAGGTCAACGAACACCCAACACACTATAGAACCAGACCTTGAGTTATCTCCAGCTGGGTTACTGCAACGTTTCTTCCCAGAACTAAACGATAGAGATAACGAATCTATGGTCGTACAACTCGACGCAACAGATAACGCCAACTTAGAGGTTAATGAAGAAAGCGACAGTCAGACTATTCAGTCGTATTTTGAAGGGAACACCCAAATTGAAATACCAATTTCCGACGAGCCTGTAAACTTTGGAAAAAATCAAATATTTTTATCATTAGTAAAATATGAGCCGAAGAAAGTAAAAATTATAAAGCTATTTGGAACTTCAAAAATTCGTTTAATAGTCGAAATATCGGAAAATAATTTTAAAGAAGACATAGTTAATTTTGTAAAATCATATTTGGTACCCAAAATAAAATATAATCTATATTTTGAAGACGATTTTTATGAGAAATTTGCATCATGCATAGCCAAAAATTTCAAACAAACTGAACTAAATTTAGTTAAGTGTAATAACAAACTCTTAGACCTAACTTCGGAAGAAGATACCTTAGAAACGATAATTAATTATCATGTTAGCAAAACCAATCACCGCGGGATAAAAGAAACATAAGAACAAATTAAGCGAAGATATTATTGGCCTAATTTAAAATCACTAATTCAAAATTTCATAAATCAGTGTGACATATGTCAAAGAACCAAATACGACAGAATTCCCTTACAGCTAGAAATGAACTTGACACCAACAGCTGCAAGACCATTTCAGATAATTCACGTTGACACAATCTCCTTGGAGAAGAATTCGTTTATCAGCATAGTCGACGCGTTCTCACGATATGCTCAAGCTTATCGCTTGGGAAGCTCTCAAGCTACAGAGATTGCAGACAAGCTATTAGATTACTTCACGCATTTCTGCTTACCAACAGTTATTATCTCAGACAATGGAACGGAGTTTAATAAAAGAATTGTAAAGGAGATATTAGACTTGCATAAAATCAAAATTCACTTTATCAGCACACAAAACCCCCAATCAAACGGATTATGTGAAAGATTTCATTCCACTTTAATAGAACACATAAGGCTGTTAAATAATCAAATCGAATTTAAAAAAGACAGTATAATTAAGAAAGTTAAATATGCTATAATAGCTTATAACAATAGCATACATTCAGTCACAAAATTAACGCCGTGCGAAGTCTTATTTGGACACATAAATTCAAACACTTTATTAGATATAGAATTAGAAAAACAAATTGTAAATGACTACGTTTTAAACGATAAAGAAAAAACAAAAATACTTTACGAAAACATTAGGGATAGCAATCAAAGAATTAAAAAAAAATTTTAGTAAAAAGAAACGTAAACAAGGAACCACTTCCAGAAATACCATCTGAAGTTTATATAAAATCAGTACAGAAGCAAAGCAAAACAAAAAACAGATATAGCAAGGAAGAGATAGCTTCAATAAACAAGGAAAGAAAAACTGGTAAAATAAAGCCTAGACATCATAACACAAAAGACAAAATACATTTGTCGAAAATTAAAAGGCCTAAGAAGATAAAGAATGTAACTAATGCTCAAAATAATTTTCCAGGTCCCTCCTGTTCATCATTGGCACAGCCACCGACTCAGCAGAGATCAGAGAAATCAATAACAACCTCGGAATAATCCCAATAGACCTTGGGCCGGCCAAATTAGAATCTTCCTACCATACCTTTGTCCACTATTTTAATGTAAGAAACTTAGTAGCTCATTTAAATAACATTGATGCTTATTATTATGATGTATTGCAAAATTTTGAAACTAGTTGCTACAATTGTAACGGTAGCTTATTAAACAATGAATATGTAACTGATAACAGTAATAGAATAAGTGATATTGTTAATTATTTTAAATATGTTAATCACAGTAAAAATGTAATAGAAGAAAAATTAGAAATTATACTCTTAAGAGAGAATGGTAACAAAAGAACAAAAAGAGGTCTTATAGACGGACTAGGATCCGTTATCAAATCTTTAACAGGCAATTTAGATGCATATGATGGTAAAAAATATGACAAAATAATTAAAGATATTGAAAATGAGCAAATTAAATTTAATTATCAAATTGAATCTCAATACTCCTTTAGTAATAATATTATGAAAGAATTAAATGAAACATTTATTGTAATTGATGAAAATTTTGTAGAATTAAAAAATAAGTTAAGTATTGTGAATAGTAATGTAAATGACTTTGTTGAACTAGAAAAATTTAGAAGTATTCTAAATCAATTGAACATTTTATATGACATGATATTACAGGTAATCACAGATTTAGAAAATTCTCTTACATTTTGTAAACTGGGTGTTGTACACCCTAGTGTTATTTCAACCCAAGAATTATATGAAGAATTAAACAAAATTTATAAATATTATTATGAGAGGTTACCTTTAGAACCTAAAATGGAAAATATGTGGGAATTAGAGAACCTAATTAAAGTTAATTGTAAACTAGATTCTGAAAGGATTGTATACTTTATAAATTTACCCATTGTAGAAAAAACTCAATTTAAATTGTATAAACTACACTCTATACCCACAAAATATGAAACAGATTATGTAACAATTATACCAAAAGTAAGGTACATATTAGTGTCTAACTCTGTAATATTAGGTTTAGACAATGAATCTAACGGTAAAACCGATTCCATATACTTTTGCTCATTCGACATTCTAACACACCATAAATTAGTGATGAAGTGTCCATCATCAGGAACAACGATGCCAGCAACTGTGAATATACTGCATTGGAAGTTACAGACAACTTAATTAACTGGATCCCAGAAATCAACCTTTACCTGGCGACCTTCCCCAACAAGCAGACTCTGGAAATTACCAATCGCAAGGCAACTACCACCGTCAACCTTCAAGGCATATATTTGATAAATACTAATAATGATTCAGTCTTTTTCAACAACATGAAACTGAGCCATACATCAACAACTTCGGGAGGCCATCCTATTTTCATGGACACGTCCAAACTACAATTTTCAATGAGTAAAATGCCAGAATTCTCAGTAAACGTTAAACGCCTAGAGTTGGACAAAATAAACACGGAAACCATCTCAAGAATTGACCCAACTATGGAAATAACCCACCGCATCTAGTATCTGGACTATTGCCCTTTACGGAGGCGTATTCAGCAGCCTTATATACTTCGCCCTCATCAAGAAGAAGAGGACTTCAACCGATGCCGAAACTTCGCCAACCCCCGAAGTTTTCTTTAGGGATGGAGGAGTTATATGAACAATTTATGTGAACATTTCATAATTAAATGCGTGCTAGGAAAATTCCTGCTTACGCAGCTTTTGTATTATATAGGTGGTGAGAACAGAGCCCAGGCAGTGTGTAAGTCGCCTCTGTATCGCACAGACGTTTTCCGCTCCAACTGTATGCACATCAGTTGTATTTGAATTGTTTTATTAAGTATAATTTATGTAACAGTTTTCCAAATTAATTGTTTATTAAATTCAACAAAGGTTTGTAAAAATAAAATCATTTTTTAAAAACCTTTCGTGCTTAATATAACACGTAACTTATATATATATATATATATATATATATATATATATATATATATATATATATATATATATATATATATATATATATATTAAATATGGTGATATGTTTTCTTGTAATATAGTTAATAAATTGAAAATATTTCAAAAACAAGAATACTTTTAATGAATATATTTATTCAAAGCTTTTCGCCGATAAAATAGTACCAGCACCTTCAGGAAAATAATTATCTAGCAAAATATTTTTACAAAAATTAAATCCTTTAATTTCCTCCTAATCATTTTACACGAAATGTAAATGGTTCTTACTATCTTTCCTGTTAATGCAGTTGCTTGCATAGAATTGTTACTTTAATACGCTGAGTAGAATATTCCTTTTTCTATTACCTTCACTTAGTTCTCCTCTACCATCCTTTGAAAAATAACATTGTTCAATAAATAATGTAACATAGCCTACCTGTAAAACAATCTGATCTACAACATAATCTATAACATAAAATCAGCTGTTACAAGAAACCATATGTTATCACTTAATTCTTTTTGATGTGGCTCATAGCGTCACCTGACGCATATTATACTGTCGCGAAATTCTATGTTAAGTCTATCCAATAAGATTTTGCAGGGTAGGAATAAAGAAATTTATTAAAAATACTCCAACAAATTTCACAAAGTAATTGAAGCATGACGACTCCGGACTGCACCCGGCACTACTCGTTAGGCCGCAGATTAATTGGGGAAAGTTGCGCTTCTGTGACAACGTTTCCGAGTTGTATTAATCACGTGACCCAAATGTTAACATGTTGAATACGCAAAGCTTACTGTAAAGATAACTATTTAACCACGTACAAGGATGGAAATAAAGTAGAAACCAGCATACTTTTCGAAATTTCCAACATTTCAATGAAATTTTAAAATTCAACCTGAATGTCTTGTTTATATAGAGTATCATTTGTTCACAACATTTCGATTTTTAACAGCTCTATCTTTAGGGACCCACTTACGCGCTTGTTACCACATTACAGTAACTTGTATGTGACATTGTAAATATGCAAGCAGTTTTATTTAAATGAAGAGATTTTGTGAAGTGAACATGGGATATTGTTATGTTTTTATAGGCAATAAATTAAAAAACAATTGTATACTAAATAACTATTTAATAAGTCACACACTTTTATAGCTACATTATTTACACACTTAATGTTTATAAACGTATCCTATCATTGTTAATCACCTGTAATTGACTTACCGATTCTAGCCATGTCTATAAATTTCTATTCACTATACTTCTAGAATCGTTCAAGTGTGAAACGAGTTTAAAACTTTTTGATTCCTGTGCCATAAATCGTGGGGCCTTTGCGTAGACTGTCCGCTCCTTAAGTCTTTTATCCCAGAAAAGTCATTTCTGGGATCGAGTTTCCTGCAGGGAATTTCCTCCTGACATTCCTCCTAGGACTTCCATAGGTTGAGTATGCAGACTACTGAATGGAAACGTTCTTGAAGATCTTTTCTCTAACATTAGTCGTACTGATTTTCCAGTCCAATCTACAGCCCAGACTTGGGGCGGTAAGCTTCTTCATCTCCAAACGACGAAGATAATCCTAGACGCTCCAGGCCTTCTCTCAAGGTTTAATATCTCAGTCTTTACGGAGACAGGTCCTTTGTTGCCAAATAGTTTTTTTTTAATCTTTATTCTGTAGCTACAGAGATTTTCCGATGTTAGGGGCTTCAGTTCTTCAGTTTGGCCAAACGTTTTACCGAAAACTTTGCTATCCCCCCCTCAGATCACTATTTATGATATTGTGTGGTAACCATGGCAACAATTTAAGGTTGTACAATGGAGGCTTTGACGACAACCAGATGGGGGAAATAATCCATATAGGCCTACATCTTTGAGAAATATATTTCTGGTATTTCTAAACTTCCAACATGAAGATTCTCAATTCGTATTCGGCTGGACCCCACAAATTTTACAATTTAATTATTGGATAAATATTTGAAACTATTGTATTAGCATCAATTGTCATTTACTATAGTTTAAAAAATGTATTTGAACTTGATTGGATGAATAAAAAAGTTTTTTGTTAACGATTGTACAATATATTATCAGGAGAGTGTGAGCTAATAGAAAGAATTTAATAATTCTTAAACTATACAAAATGTGATTGATAAATCCTTGGTTGACAGGTATCCTTGAAGGCTCTCCTATTTATTTAATTATTTTAGTGCTGAGGATCCATGGATTCGTGTGGTTATTTGTGTCTTTGGTACCAAAACTACCCTACTAACGCCCTCCATTGGAGTGGAGCTGCCCCAATTCTCGGACCTCCTAATATCATTTTTTTACAAAGACAGAAATTTACCTAAGATATAGTATGTGTTTCTTCATTATTTAGTTAACAATTTAGATTTGATCTATACTTTCGGGTAATTTCTAAACATCTCCTCTTGCCTGTTTTAAGACTGTATCTAATCTTTATATGTCTTCTTGCTTGGTATCGTCTTTATGCCAGCCACGATAGATAAACGCAGTGCAACCGAATCACGAATCTGTCAATCCTTAACTACTCTTGTCTAGGTAATCCTTCATTGTCTCTATATCTGTGTCAATCGAATATTAGTTGACGAGTGGTTTAGTCTAATAGAAATTAAAATTAATAAGGCATTCGTACGCCGACAAGCTAGAAAAAGCCGAGCACAGCATTGTAATATTTCCAGTTTGTCGATGTTATCACAAGCCATACAATGCACAGTGACTGAACAAGGGTGAGGAATGACATATGACAACCCTGTAGCTGATTGAGCGATAGTGGTAAAGACTTTGCACTTTTCTGGCAAAATACTTTTTTAATTTTAAATTTTACTCTACTAATGTTGCAGTATTAAGAGATTTAATTATGTTATCTATTGAAATAACTAAAATATTATTCTAAAATATCATAGAGCATCTCTGAAAACTAGTTTCGATTGACTAATAGCGGTATCGAACCTCCCGCCTTGTCTCGCAGTATACTCTTTTAATTTTAAATCCTACTGTAGTTCACTACCTAACACATAAAATTAGTAGATCGTGTTTGAAAATAAATAAGAAACTATAAAACACAAGTACCAAATGTATTTAAAATAATTACTCCTAAAAGTAAGGAGAAAACTACCGGCACCAGAAGTGTACAAGACATTATCATCTGCAAAACATCTGTGTCACAACGAATTGTAAAACATCAGGTGAGATGTGTGGCTGGGACTCAAATTCGTGTCAGAAACACGTCTGCGATGCTTCCAGCTACAATTTCAAATCACTTAAAATCCAAAGAATATTACATTCTCAAGTACGTTGCGTCTGTTTTCACACAGTCTTACTCATGTCGGCTGTGGATTTATTTACAACAAGTGCATATTTGGCTCCGTCTGGATAATGCTTGCGTTTAATAAGGAAATGGCATGCGTGGTATTTAATTGGTAAAAATACATGTTGCGCGAGCGCGCCCGAGGACGCGAGTGTATTAAATAGCGCTGAGAATGCGGAAACCTGTGTTCTGTAAAGTGCCAGATGTCCGCCCGCTGGAATATTAATCTGTGCTAGACTGGCAACGTGATGTGCTCTTTGTTGGCACGTCATTTAACATTACGGGGTTATTAAAACATAAAATCAATAAATATTAATTACTTTTTGCAATTAAAGCCATAGTTAACAGTAAAGTAATAAAGCATTTTTAAACGACTAACAACAATTAATCACGTGAAACTTTTGAAACATTCACTGCTCACAATCACTAAACGTTTCAACAATTCGTTTTCAATATATTTGTAATAGATATCTTTCTTGTACGGTATACATTTTGCAATACAATTTTAACTTATCGACTGTGAACACAGATCTAATCTAGAACTGGATAGAAACAGAATCACGAGTTATTTGAGGAGTAAAAAGATAACAGTCGTAACGATTTTCTATTTTATTTTAAAAACTATGAAAACAGGGTAATTGTTGAAGTAAAAACAAATTAATAATTTTTTATAAAAATAATTAGACAGGGTAAAATAGTATTTCCTACATCCATATAGATTATGAAGGCAATTTACATTCATCTGCTCGTGAAGATTGTCTCGATATTTTATTGTCAGAATAATATTATTCAGATTCATACGCAAATATCCCAGTAACATATTGTTTAAAGATGCAAAAATGCCTCCTATATCTTTGTATAAGAGGCTTAAACAATATTAAGTTTTATTACTGATTGCGATTAAAATAATTAAAAATTGATAAAAATAATTTTAAAATTCCATTTGTATTTCTATTGGGAATTCATATACTAAACAATTATGATATAGAACTTTAATAATGACACTTAAAAACTTTATTTCAGATAATCAGAAGAGAACAATTTTTAAAATATTACTGTGATAATGGCCAAGAAACTGTAGCAGCTACAACCCCCCCACTGGAAGCAGTTACAACTACTTTTGGGAGCAGCGTTCGTATTTGGGAACGAAGGAACGGTGAGTTTGAAAACTTGAGTTAAAATGCAACTATGGCTTATTGTTTGTTTTTTAAATAGCAATCTTGGAGCTTCCAGTTACAGAGACGTCAAATAATTTTATTTATAAATTAAATCAAGAAACACGTTAAGAAGTATGTAGGTGTGTGTCAAAAATGTAACGTAATATAAAAAGGTTTACACATTCACAAATACACACACACAAACAAAATCGTAAGTGTATTCGTTTCTTTGTAGATAAAGTATTCAATTATATCTGTGTACAAACTTGTAAATAAATAATCACACACAACTCTCTTCCTCTCTCTCTCTTTCTCTCTCTTTCTCACACACACACACACACACACACACACACACACACACACACACACACACACACACACACACACACACACACACACATACACACACACACCACACACACACACACACACACACACACACACACGCGCGCGCGCGCTCGCGCGCACATATATATATATATATATATATATATATATATATATATATATATTTGTAAATGAGATGATTTTCTTGATAAATAATTATTCATGATTGTACATTAATTATTTAATTATTGTAATTTCAACAATATTTATAAACAACATTTTATTAAACAATTTGCTGAACCCCTTTTCCCAGTGTAATATATTGAAATTCTCTAGAGCATCATCCACTGTAGTACAACACTCACTGTCACCTTTTTGTTTTAACTATATATTTATTTATAACATATATTTGTATATAACTTAAATGCGATATAATGACTGTATGCAGTCATAATATAATTCAAGTATTATAAAATTTAGCTTAAAGTGTTTATTTTTTTAAAATGATTGACGGATTAATCGGTGCCAGCTTTTGTTGACATTTAGCGCAATTATACAGGAAAATCTGGCAGTGCTTTTGTGTTTAGAATCGTCATAAATATGTCTGCAAAGCGCCAAGGATATCAAAAACATGTCTCGAATAATATCTTGGCTGACTCAAAGTTATGCTACCTTCATATCGATCTATTTACGAATTAACGTTTTTGGTCGTTTTCCAAAACCTCACGATCATTTCTTTCCAGTTCGGTTTTTTAATAAAAAGGATAATTATGTTTGAATAAGATACCGTTATGTGAAGTTTTACACTTATTTTAGGAATAAGAATTAAATAAAAAATGGTAAGGGGGAATAGGTGTCACTTTTGAGTAAATAAAAAATGGCAAGGGGACTAGGTGTCACTTTTGAATAAATAAAAAATGGCACGTGGGACTAGGAGTCACTTTTGAATAAATAAAAACGACAGGGGGACTAGGTGTCACTTTTGAATAAATAAAAAATGGCACGTGGGACTAGGAGTCACTTTTGAATAAATAAAAACGACAAGGGGGACTAGGTGTCACTTTTGAATAAATAAAAAATGGCTCGTGGGACTAGGTGTCACTTTTGAATAAATAAAAAACGACAAGGGGGACTAGGTGTCACTTTTGAATAAATAAAAACGACAAGGGGGACTAGGTGTCACTTTTGAATAAATAAAAACGACAAGGGGGACTAGGTGTCACTTTTGAATAAATAAAAAACGACAAGGGGGACTAGGTGTCACTTTTAAATAAATAAAAAATGGCACGTGGGACTAGGAGTCACTTTTGAATAAATAAAAAACGACAAGGGGGACTAGGTGTCACTTTTGAATAAATAAAAACTGGCACGTGGGACTAGGCGTCACTTTTGAATAAATAAAAAATGACAAGAGGGACTAGGTGTCACTTTTGAACAAATAAAAACTGGCACGCGGGACTAGGCGTCACTTTTGAATAAATAAAAAATGACAAGTGGGACTAGGTGTCACTTTTTAATAAATAAAAAATGGCACGTGGGACTAAGAGTCACTTTTGAATAAATAAAAAACGACAAGGGGAATTAGGTGTCACTTTTGAATAAATAAAAATTGGCACCTGGGACTAGGCGTCACTTTTGAATAAATAGAAAATGACAAGAGGGACTAGGTGTCACTTTTGAATAAATAAAAAATGGCACGCGGGACTAGGCGTCACTTTTGAATAAATAGAAAATGACAAGAGGGACTAGGTGTCACTTTTGAATAAATAAAAAATGGCAAGGGGACTCGGTGTCACTTTTAAATACTTCATTTGCAAAATGTAAATAATAATATGTGAATATTTTTAATAGAAAAACTCTAATTCCTAATATACTAATCATCAGTTGTGTTAATAATATTTGTTTACATTTGAGTACATTTTCTGCCTTTCTAACACTTACAATATTTTTCTTTATTGGCGCGCATCGTGAAAACTCCAATCCCAAGACTTAATTTGTAATTAAAAGTTATTCCTCCGCAAAAGTTATTCCGAAACGCGTCATGCGAGAAAAATATGGTAATGTTAGGAAAGGTAACCAGTAATATAGTCAATTCCTTAGTACTTTTTATTTTATAATTAAAATTATATATATACATAGACTACATTTGACAAAATTACAATATTAAGTGGCAAAATAGAAAACGAATTTTCCTACAATTTTCTAATTTCCTTCCTATACTATATGGTGTTGGAGTATTATTTTTGTTTGTTACTATTTATTCGGTTTATTTTTCCGCTTCTAATTTATGAAGCTAATGGTGGTCTATAATTTCTCATTCTATGCATCTCTTGTAATGCTTCACTATTGCGAGGAACCTTTCTCGTAGAGTTTCATATAAATCTTTAAGTAACTTATTCCTAGGTAAAGGAAAGTTGGCTCAGTGTCAACGTGCTGAAGTTCAATCAGGTAGTCATTCATATCAAATAAGACTAAAAAATCTTAAATTCAATTAATCAGTTAATTTTCATATACTACAGTTTAAAAATGTATTTGATCTCGATTGGATGAATAAAAACGTACTTTTTTAACGATTGAAAAAATGTACAAGATAAAAATAAGGAGAGTGTGAACCAATAAAGAAATTGAATACATTTACTCAAATGTATAGAAAACCTTCGTTAGATGTGGAGAAATTTTGAGAATAAAAATAAATTTTATTTAACGCATTTAATCTTAATCTGATCTTAAATTTCGTCGGACGTGCTTAAAAACGTTTCATTTCATAAATTGCAATAAAAATATATAACTCGTTATAATAATATTAAAATACTTAGACTAAAACGTATAGAAATATAAAATAATGTTAACGGATGGAAAATATTGAATGATATTATTTTAACCTAGTAATATGCCTACAATAAATAAAGTAACATAACCTATGCGTTAAAACAGCTGTTGTACAATATAAACTGTAAAATAAAATCAGCTGTTGTATGAAATCATATGTTGTCACTTATTTTAACCTAAAATAATTATACAACCGCTAAGTGCGCGAGTAATATCGGCACAACTGAAACAAATAAATGCCTAGTCCGCATTCTTGTGTATTTTATTTGTCTAATAAAATGCGACGTTAAACCGTTAACGACAAGAATTTTGCTTGGCTTCTGCACAGTTACGTAACCGTTATAAAACCTACCGTGGGTTCCGTCAATCAAATACTGACATGTATTAAATAATTTAATATTCACATTTCGAATAAACCACCCTCAACAATCGAGTTAAGCACCCTATTCACTTCGGCCACCAACATCTGATGCGAAAGGTTTCCGACAAAGTTAATAAGCGTTCAAGGTTGCTGTGGCATTTGTGAACTGGCGTCGTTGCGCAACCGTCTGTGGTATTTGCATCTGTGCGGTAGAACAATAAAACAGGAATTGTCATTCTGCGATCAATGAATCAAACTGAAAGTGACGTAGTTAAACTACCTCACGTAACAGCTGATATCGGGCACGCAATAAAATTATGCGAAGTAGGTGGATCTGAGTGCAAGTACAGCATTAGACAAAGTACATTGGTTGGTTTTATATTTATTAGATTAAATTTTATAATCAATTTACGAATACAGACAGATTTCCAACACAGCCATACATTATTATTAATGTATGATTTATTTCAATTATATGTAAGGTTAATTTAATTAAATACAGTGATCTCTCGTTATTCGCAACGGTTACAATCCTCTTACTAACCGCGAATATTGAAACCAAATGTGTATGGGAGGGTTACGTCCCACATCAAAATGTTAACATCGGATAGCTTTGTATACGACGTTAGACAACTAGCAGATACGACAAGCGAATGCAACACCTGTTTGGTAACTGATGGGGAAAACAAATCCGAGTTAGTTACGGCCGCTGGATACGATTAGCGATAGTTGAATGTCGAAAACTATTAAATTAAGGAGTTGGATGCGGGCGCCGGATTCACTCATCGTCGTTTGTCAGTGACGATAACGCCACTCGTTATAAATAACGAATGCCTATCTTTTGAGTAGTGGGCCTAGTAGTGTACGGTATAACCTACCTGATATTTGGAGAATTGTCAGATTTCTCTGTGACAAGTAACTACAGTACTGTACAAAATAAATAAGACGAGAACACACTGTCCTACAATCTGCACAGTAACTACGCTGTCTTTCTTGTGTTTTAAAAAAAAAATACGTTACATTCTAGCTGGATGTCCTGTAATTTTGCCAATCGCGAATAGCTAGGGACTACTGACCTTTGAAGTTTCATTCAATTACAGTTTTGATGTGAAAGCTTTTAAGACTTATATATAGTACAATACCCAGACTTAAAAATCAGAACTCAGATTATTTATTATTACCAGTAAGACAAATTAATTTCCTTAGTATATTAGTTATACGCACACAAAAGCACGCGCTCACACACGCACACACACGCACACACACACACATACACACATACACACACACACACACATACACACACACACACACACATACACACACACACACACACACACACACACACACACACACACACTCACACACACACATACACACACACACACAAACACATCGCGCACGCGCACGCGCACGCGCACAAACACACCGGACACCGCACACTTCACACGCACACGCACACAAACACAAACACGCGCAATGAGTTTTATCACAATATTGCAATGAACAATATTAATTAATATATATTAATTGTGTATGTTTTATGTTACTTTGGAAGCTTACGAAAGTTTTGCTCACCTATATTTACATATCGATTGTCGATTGTTAACATAACGGTAGGTCACAGCTGTCACCTACATACTAAGTGTTTGGATAGGCTCTGTGTGTGTGTGTGTGTGTGTGTGTGTGTATTACAATGTTGCAGGAAATTGGTAGAGGGTTAATCTCTTTATGGTCCATCTAGAGGTACTCTACTATACTAGAGCCGAGCGACCGTAACTACGGCTTGTTATTGCTCTCCAACCCCAGGATCCTCCTTCCGCAGTTCTTCCTTTACTCCACCTCTTCCTTAAAGATAGAACAAATGTCCTCTTTACGTTTCCACGAGTCCTCCCTGTTTCCCATAACTGCGTGTTTGTGCCCCTCCCTTACCCTCGCTCTCGACACATTCCGGTTTCCTATTATTCAGTCACTTCGGTTATTAAATGTATCTCTTAAAACGTAGAAGTAATATATCTATAAAAGGAAAATATTTCATCAATATTCCGTCGCACTCGTTGTAAGGATTCCTATATATATTGGAAACAACAGAACAAGAATGAATACGTATTCGTTTCCATTCACTGAAAAGAAATGAAATTACTTTATGTTATGTGTGAGTGACGTGTCTGAAATAGAATCCCGTCCGCCATTTTGTCAAGTCTGGGTGTCAGGTGAAGTAAAAGTAGGGATCTGGAGCTGCGAGCCGGTCAGACGGTCAAATAAATAAAGGCGAGTTTCGTCTCCTTTAGTTACAAGGGAAATAATTTTTTTATATGTAAACTCCAACAAGGTTACTTTTATGCACAGAACTTTAGCCGTGTGTGTACTGTAATTCAGGCTTCGGTTTAGTATATTACAACCTATATATTTTAGGCAATGGGATATATATGTAAGACAAATACAGTTTGTAAAAATACAATGGATATAAACAAATAACAAAACATTTATTTTTAAACAACAGACAAAAGACATGTAAGTTATGTATGTACGTATGTATGTTTAATAGCAAAAAAAAAAAAAATATATATATATATATATATATATATATATATATTTTAAATAACGGATATTTGGGGCAAAAGATAAAAATGTATTTTAAACCACGAATGTATTTTAAGACCCAGAGAAGCAATGAATTGTAAATAAAGGTAAATTTACGACAAAAGACAAAAAATGTACTGTATTTTACTACGGGTGTCTTTAGAACAAAGGATGTATTATGACAAATGAAATGCACTTCAGACAATAGACAATGGTTATAATAAAGGCGAAGTTTAAACCCATATATATATATATATATATATATTTAACACTGACCATATTTAGAACACTCACATACACACACACACACACGCGTGCGCGCATACACACACATACACTCACACACACACATATATATTATCGGTTAGAGTTAGACTAAATAAGTTTAGGTTATATCACAGTATATGTTTAAGAAAGATATTCTTATGAAGAAGACAACATTGATAAGGAAATGTTGTGTGTGGGGATAACTGCTAAAATGTTTAAATTTAACTTTAATGAATTCAATAGTAGGGTTCATTTTGTATTAAACCACGCGAAAGTAACTGCAGTAAACATTTATTATTAAATAATGCTATTTCGGCTGAACCTATACTTTTTTTATTTCCTTTTTATATAGGAAACACTATTTACACTTTAACTAATTTAAATTTGGAAATGATTTTCGTACCATAAACACAACTAACCGTATTCACTATTACGTTTTATCAGACATTTTCTTTTAATTAAATTAATTTTGTCCGTTCCAGGTTTAATTGTGAGCGTATCCTACGCGGAAGTACGAGTTGTCCCGCTCCTCCGTCGAGACACATCTACTGAAGGCTTAAAGGGTTGGGGGCGTAATTTATTTCCTGAATGGAAATCTGCTGCCAAGAGACAAATGAAAACAGAATATAAAGTGTTTAAAAGAAAAAGTCCAAATAAAGACATCCTCATTGCCGACACGCATTCGCTCTCGCAGTCACACACTCACTATGAATACTCCCCTTTTGTCGTTATTTAGTCATAGATAAAACGTCAAAAGTAGTGTATTTTCAAATAAATCTGTGTTAATTTCAAGCCATAAATCCAACACTTGATTCTCTAACATTCAAAAATCAAGGCATTGATTACCCTCTTTCATCGCGAACATTGGCAAAGCTGTAATGGAACCGTCGCTCCAAGGGGGGTAAGTAAGACTCTTAGCGGTGTAAAATTCTAAGCGGTGTAAGACTAAAGTGGTGCAAGACTCCATTGGGCGCAAGATTCCAAGGTGTGCGAAACTCTAGGGATGCAAGACTCCAAGGAGTGTAAGTAAGACTTTTTAACGGTGTACGATTCCCAGGGGTGCAAGAATCCAAAGGGTGTAAGACTCCAAAGGGGGAAAGACTCTATGGTGTGTAAAACTCCAAGGGGAGCAAGGCTCAAAATTGTGCAACATTCTATGGTGTGTAAGTCTCCAAACAGTGTAAGACTGCAGGGGATGTAAGCTCCAATGGGTGCAAGACTCTAAGGTGTGCATGACTCCAAGATATGCAAAACTCCAAGGGGTGTAAGTAAGACTCTAAGCGGTGTAAGGCTCCAAGGGATGCAAGCCTAAAAAAGGTGCAAGACTTTATGGGGCGGAAGACTCCAAGTGTGTAAGACTCCAAAGATTGCAAGACTCTAAGAGAGGCAAGACTCTAAGGTGTGCAAGACTCTATGGTGTGCAAGACTCCAAGGAGTGTAAGTAAGACTCCAAACTGTGTAAGGTTCCCAGGGGTGCAAGAATCCAAAAGGTGTAAGACTCCAAAGGGTGCAAGACCCCAAGGGATGAAAAACACCAAAGTGTGCCAGACTCCATTGGACGTAAGACTCCAAGGAGTGCAACCCTCTAAGGTGTGCGAGAATCCAAGGGGTGTAAGATTCCAAAGGGTGCATGACTCTATGAGACGAGAGACCCCAAGGTGTGTAAGACTTGAAGGAGTGCAAGGCTCTAAAGTGTGCAAGATTCTATAGTGTGTAAGATTCCAAAGGGTGTTACACTCCAAGGAATAAAAGGTGTAAGTAAGATTATAAGCTGTCCAAGACTCAAGGGGTGCAAAGTCCAAGGTGTGCAAAACTCTAAGGGGTGCAAGACTCCAAGGAGTGCAAGACTCCAAGGAGTGTAAGAAAGACTTTAAACGATGTAAGATTCCCAGGTGTGCAAGAATCCAAAAGGTGTAAGATCCAAAGGGGGCAAGACCCCCATCGAGTGTAAGACGAAGTATGCAAGACTAAATGGAGTGCAAGACTCCAAAGGGCAAGTCTCTAAGGTGTGCAAGACTCCAAGGGGTGGAAGAATCCAAGAGGGTGTAAGACTCCAAAGGGTGCATGACTCTATGAGGCGCAAGACTCCAAGGTGTGTAAGACTAGAAGGGCTGCAAGGCTCTAAAGTGTGCAAGATTCTATAGTGTGTAAGATTCCAAAGGGTGTTACACTCCAAGGAATAAAAGTAAGATTATAAGCTCTACAAGACTCCAAGGATGCAAGACTCAAACGGGTGTAAGATTTCAAGAGGTGTAAGACATCAAGGTGTAAAGTTTGTAAATCGATTATCTTCAACTGTTTAAATATAGGAAATATTTCAAGGGTTATTGTATTCAGTCCGGGCTGTTTTACTTGCAACTGTTTTAATTAGGAGATGATATAAACATTCTACAAATAACTATTTTTTTAGACGTCTATAATAATTCACCTAATATTTATTAAATTTTATTATACAAATTTCCTTTTAATTATATAAAAAATACCTACTCGCGTGAATTGTTTCGGTACGTGCACATTTACGTAACATCGACGCATATTGTTCCTACTTTTGTCCATTTTTATCATTTTGTATAAATATTGTATTTGTATACAATCAGATTTTAAAGGTATATTCTGTAAATGAAGACAAATGATAAAACTATTTCAAACGAAATGAAAAAGAACTACAATATGGGATTCAGCTGGACTAGCCCATAGAAGGGGAGCCTTCGTTTTGGAGAGTATTTATTACAAGTTTTAATAGAATCTGGTTAATTTTGGTAATAATAGAAAATATAGGGAATAGAAAATATATAGTGAATGGATAGTACAACTTAATGGACATTTTATCTTAATAATGTACAAAAATAAAGTAACATAATTTAATTGTTAAAACAGCCATTGTTAAAACATAAACCACAGTGAGAAGCAATGTTTCTACCTAGTCAAAGTAAAGTAATATCTGATAGCTCTACGCCTAGCTAATACCAGACCCTGCATCAGGTGTGTACCCGTATTGCCTATCTGAGCGCCGCACCATTCTATAATATGGATTTTAAAATTAAAATTATGAATTTCATGTGAGCAAACCATTACAATGCAAGTTATTATATTACTTTTTTATTAAAGAAGAACAATATTTATGTTATTATGTATAAATAGGTATAAATGAAGATTTTTAAAAGAATTTTTTTATCAATAGGTATATTTATGTTTTGCTCCTGCATTGTATGAATATTTTTAATTTTGGTTATACCTTCATACTGTTTGTGTAAAATTTTTCTCCTAAGTTATTTTATTTAATCTTAGAATTGGTAAATAATTAAATTCCTATATTTCAAATTATAGATGGTGCCCAACTAAATTATTCAAATTACTGTTAATATGTATCAACAATAATAGTATATATATATATATATATATATATATATATATATAGTATATATTATATATATATTAAATATGGTGTTACATTTCATGTAAAAGAGTTAGTGAATAAATTTATTTCAAATAGAAGAATAGTTTTAATTTATATATTATTCAAAGCGTTGTGCCAATAAAATAAATATTAGCATCTTCAGGAAAAACATTGATATCTATTCTTTTATTCAAAATATTTTTATTCAGTAATTATATAAATACATACATACATATATGTACATATGTACACACACACACACACACACACACACACACACACACACACACACACACACACACACATATATATATATATATGTGTGTATATATATATATATATATATATATATATATATATATATATATATATATATATATATATGTAACATGTTTTCTTGTTGCTCATTCATTCTTAATTAAAAACAACATAGGCTATTCAAATATAAAAATATTTATTAATTTATATTCAAAGCTTTTCGTTGATAAACTGAACCAACATCATCAGGAATAAATATACAATAAGGCAAGATATGAAACGTATGTCAATTTAGAAATAGAATTGATGCTAAATTTATACAAATTGCCAAGTTTATTTTTTTGCTGTAACATTATAGACATTGAATATAGTGTCAAATTTAGAATGTATTTGTATTTGTTCTTTTATTAGTTTTTTACTATTACTGTATTTATATATTTCGAATGCTTCATTTATATTCATTCTTAATCCTTTATTAACTTCTTTTATAAGTTTCATATTTTCATTATTTGGACGTTGGTGCTTATTATTATGAATACATTGATTTGCAAAATTTGATTTATATATTTCTGGATTTATATAAGCATTCAAATGTTCGTTAAAACTTTCTTTTAATTTATTCTTGGCTTGACCTATTTAAGTTTTATTATAGCTTTCACATTCTAATTTATAAATACCATCTTCTTCATGCGTATTATTTGTTTTATAATTTTTATTCATTATGTTTATTATTTTATTATTAGTTTTGTATGCAATTTTGATATTTGCATTTTACATACAAATATGATGATGTTGGTACTGTTTATCAACGAAAAGCTTTGAATATAAATTAATAAATATTCTTGTATTTGAATAACAAGATATATATATATATATATATATATATATATATATATATATATTACAAAAACGCTTGCATAGTATAAAATAATATCTTCACAACAAAGTCTTCTTTTTTAAATTTCGTAGACGTTGAAGATGTTCATTCTATGCTGATTTGAAGCCTATACACACCATATATATAAATATATATCAGTAGAAATACTTATGATAGTTATCTTATACTACTCACAAAATATGCAATAAAAAAAGTTATTTAAATGCAGTATGCAAAAAAATTAACGTGGAAAAACAAAAACTGAAAAAATCAAACAAAAAATGAGTTTGTAATGCGATAAAAAATAATGTTTTGTATACATATCAAAAACATCGGAATAATTTAGTGACTTTTTTCCGACATGACTTCACTTTCAAGAAAAAAAGCCAATATCACAAAAGGCAAAATCTATCTTACCACGTTAAATATACATGGATATCTCAACGGTGATTTGCACTTATTCTATTACGAAAATTTATTTTAAATTTGGAAGTAATTTATTTTTAAATTAAATAAGTACTACATTTATGATGAGAAATAAATTGAATTTATATTTTCAGAACTTAGATATCAGAACAAATTTTTTTCTTATTTTAGAGAGTGTTTTTTTAATATAATGTTTAAAATATTTTTTTTTTAATTTGTTTTTTTTTTATATATACTTATAAACGCAAGCCCAAGTACTTTGGATTTATGACCGGAATATTCCGTTTTATAAATCCTGTGCTTAGGATTTAGATTGCGATTACGAAACCATGACAGCTTGGGATAACGTCTCACGTGTACGTTTAGAAACATAAGAAAAATCAAGAACTCATTACTTTTAACCGTCTACAATATCTTTTACCTTAATTGCGCCAGAGCCTGGCGCTTTGTTGAGTAAAAGCGCGGTCGAACATTATTTTGTTTGTCAACCCCTGCGAGTAAAATACATTTCTGAAATATTTGTAGTAAGCGATTTTAATTCGCGGTAGAAAGAGATGTTTGTTAAATTAAATTAGACAACCTAAATGCATCGGTAGCATGAAGTAAAGCAGAGTGATTCGAACAATTGCAAGGTCATTGCATGCGGAAGGGCGGTGGAAAGTTTCCACCAGGGGTAATAAACTGTAAGAGAGGAAAGTCCCACCGCGAAAACTTTCCAGCTGTAGTCTTGTAAATATTGGAAGCACGATAAATTCCTCGAGGCTGGACTCAAGTGTTATTCGTCTTTAGTCAACGCGTAGTAAGTAATGTCTCAGTTACAGCGGGACAGACTTATTAGTCTTGGGGAAAATCTGTTAGGAAAACCTTTATTGTGAAAATTTTGTAAAAGAAATTCTCCAAAATGGCGGTATTGAATGTGTGATAAATACTAGATTAGAAAACTTGTCATATGCATATTGTAATATATACTCAAGGAATACTACTGCCACGAAGTTCCATTTAATAACTCATCTTTCTCTCTCCCCTGGTTTTATTTTCCCTCATTTTCCTCTCCCTATCTTATTTCCCAGTCCAACTCTTCCTCTTTTTAGGGAAAAAAATAATTAGTTTTAGAATTGGGTGAATTTAGAGATCCCTACTTAGGGGGTGTAGAGACAGTAAGGATAAATTAAAGGTATTTTGATTCTGATTTTTCAATTGTTTTTTTTTTTTGTTATGAGGTCTTTTTTGTCAATTTTATTTTGAATATAATGTGTCTTAATTTGTATTGATGTTATTATTATATATTATTAAACATAACGGAGTTTATTATGATATTACACACACGCGCGCGCACACACACACACACACACACACACACACACACACACACACACACACACACACACACACGAAAACACGCAACGCAAAAGCACACGCACGCGCGCGCGCACACACACACACACACACACACACACACACACACACACACACACACACACACACACACACATACACACACACACACACACGCGCGCGCGCGCGCGCGCGCGCGCGCAAACACACCACGTACAAGCACACGCACGCATACACACTCACACACTCACGCATGTACACACACACACACACACACACACACACACACACACACACTCACGCATGCACACACCTATCCAAACACTTAGTATATAGGTGACAGCTGTGACCTACCTTTATGTTAACAATCAACAATCGATATGTAAATATAGGTGAACAAAACTTTCGTAAGCTTCCAAAGTTCTAAATCGTACATATTTAGACAGTTTAACATAAAACATGCACAATTAATATATATTAATTAATGTTGTCCATTGCAATAATATACATAAATACTAGCAGCTAAACATATTTTAAAAACACACTTCAGAAACTTAAATCTTATAAGCAAAATTTTTCAAACAGACACATTGACAGAGCTCTAAATCAAGTGGTTTAGCCACTATAAGGTCGAGTTAAGTTCAGGCAATAACTTTTTGTTTAACTTGGCACTAAACTCTCAGCGGAAAAAAACCAGTGCGGGTATGAGAGAATCGAATTTCGGATGGGTCCAGATAGAGTAGTCACAGAATAATAGAATAATCACAGATTCGTTAATTATTTACTATAATATTACTAATTATTTACTATAAGAAACTTCGGCGATTCTTAAGATTTGTTTAATATACATGACTTAATTAGAATAAAATTTTGATATTTTATTTAAAACACGGGTTTACACTAGAAACAGTTTTTCCTTCCTTTTTTCAATTCCTTCTACCAGTCCACACTCTCCCTATATAAGTTTCTATATCTTGTTTATATTTTCAATCGTTATAAAATACTTTATTTTGTTTTCAAATTGCGAAACGCTGGAATTTCATTTTATATTAATAATTCGCAAAAAGTGAAGTATTTTTTCAATTCCTTTTATCAGTTCGCACTCATTCACTCACTCTCTCTCACACTCTCTCTCTCTCTCTCTCTCTCTCTCTCTCTCTCTCTATATATATATATATATATATATATATATATATATATTTTGTTCAAATTTTCAATCTTTAATAAGAATTTAATAATAATTTTTTCAAAAAAGAACGAATGACAATAAATTGATATTAATATTTTTTTTTCAAATATAAACATCATTATTAAATTTAATTAACTAATTGTAGTTTTGTATGATAGAAAAACGTTTCACAAAATGAGCAAGCTATGCAATACAGTTATTTCATCCCATGTTGCTTAAAATAAGTAATAACATATGATTTCATAAAACAGCTGATTTCATGTTATAGGTTATGTTTTAGAACATCTGTACCAAGGGTATAGGTTATATTACTCTATTCATATTGTTTAAAGAAATAAATAAAATATTTTATATTAATTAACTCTAATTGTTTTTTATATGACTCGTTTTTAGGTTTAGATTATAATTAAATCAAAACTTTTTAAAGGCAATAAAATTGAGCCTCATTTGATGAGCAGAAAATACGAATATCAAGGGAGCTATTTATACATGCTCTACAACACTACTAAGCTTTGTATTAAGCCCCTTAAAGATATAAGCCTCCGTGCTCCCAAAATCTATTTTATTGCCGACAAAACCTTGTAACAACGCGTAACGTTATTCTTATCAATTGTAATTATTTAATAATAAATTAGTGAAATAAAAATATTTCTTATTCACCTAAGTAAATGAGTAAAAGTTTTGTTAAAATTACTCATTTTAATTTAAATCTAGCAAAAGTGCCTCAGAACGTTGGGGAAATGCTTTGCAAACGCGTCCGCCGGCATGAACGATTACTTTAGAATATCCGAGCGTACGTTTCCCGAGTTTGTCGGATATTTTAAGACGAGGGTGCGAGAGTTCGTTCACCCCGCCGTAGAGCTTTTCCAAACACAGGACTACCGGCATGAACGGTTCCTTCCTGATCGACCCGACGCTCCCGACCTTTCTCATGAAAGATTAACACGCAAACTCTAACCATTTCCAGGAACACATTACCGTCTGTGTACTGAAGCATTTATGTAATGTCTAATTGTTTTGTCGATAAAATGTAACATAACTACAAACCCGTCTGGGTTTATAAGTCATTATATAATACAAATTTAATATATCACACCTTTCGTTGAAGTTTTCATTTTTAATAGACGCCATTTGGCTGTTAATTTTAATATACATTTGTTTTATAAGATGTAACAGTGGAAATATATAGGTAACATAGATACGACTTTTTATTTATTGCGGCTTATTTATTGTTTACTTATATGGCATACTTTTCCCCACTTGATTGGACGCGCCAAAATAAACAGTACTGAAACAGAACAAGCTGTAGGATCCATCTCTCAGACAGAGTAATTCTTGATCGTTTTATAGGAGACCTCGGGAGATTTTGTTGTGCCTTTTAGTTCACAATGGTTCCAGCAAGAGGGCGCAACCGGCCACACTGCTCTAGACGACATTGCTTTCCTTAGAGAAACTTTTGGCAACCGCCTCATCCCCTTAGAACAGACTTTCCTCATCCACCCCACGTCCTTGATCATACACCACCTGACACCTACGTCTGGGGAATAGTGAAGAAGATTTTCCGTGACCACCACCATCTTCCAACTACAGGAAAAAATAACCATGTGTATAGCAAGCACGAAACAACCCCTCTTTACCTAAATGAAGCAAAACATTCAAGAACGCCACGAGTGTTGCCTCAAATTGATCGGAGGTCATATAGAACATGTTTATATTCGAGTCTAACCTATTTAGCTACATTTATTTGTATGTGTTTATAAAAATTAGTCAATAAATTAAAATGAAATCAAATAAAACCTTAAAACTGTTCAAGTACTGTTTATTTTGGCGTGAACGGTACTGCACTGAAAGTTTCCAGACTGTACGGGGGGGGGGGGGTATGGGTCAAGTTACTTTTGGTTCAGCTCGTTCTTTTCTAACCTTACGTTGAATTTATTGCTAAAATTAGCGCCAGACAATCCCAAAGTTAAAATTCCGTATTTTGTTATCACAAATTATTGTATAATATTTACATCATATTAAAGATTAAAGATGTTATTACTTTTCATACATAATACCCTTATCGATTGATGTATTTTCATGGTTATGCAACAGTATTTATGTCCATGTTATACCAGCTGGGAGCCATGTACTTGAGGATACGATAAAAATTATCGAGGTGAAATTGCTTTCCTGCCAAATGTTCTTTTAACTTAGGGCACAGTGCGGATTGAATTTGAAATTGTTCCATTTGAACTGTTTATATGTCTGATGGAGGTTTGGAGAAGGTTTTACAAGTGGATAATCTTTACTTCCTTGTCCATCCTCTCCCATTCCGAATTGATTGTTCAGTGTGTCACAGTATGAGCGGGCATAAAGTCGACTAACGCAACCCCCCCCCCCCCCGAGACCCACTTAGCAGGAGGCTAGACTGTGTACTAATGTTCGCGGCCAGGGCAGCTAATCAGCCTGGTCTTTATTCAGCCACTCTATTGGTCTGGTTAGCAAACAGCTACTACCTCTTGGCCCTTGCGTTGAACGAACATTTCTCCTGAAGGAGATCCACCTTCGACGGGGAAGGTCACGTTCAATGCATCCTCAAGGACACTGCAGTGAGCTGGCTCCTCGAGTATCCCATGGGAATACCACAACTATCACAGCGTTCACAATAATATATCGAACGAAATGTCGGGTATATGGAGAAATAGATAAGTGTTTAATGTTTAAAAAGATGTAAACAGAAAATAATGTTTTCTCGTATGCCTATGAGACTTTATTTTTCGTGCAATGTAGCATTTTGTAAACAACAAATTTAATATCCCATTAGAAATTACAATACCGTAGCATTAAAATTACCTTGTAACAGTCGCGAATTGTATAATATCATCAGCCAAACCCTACAACACAAACTTGCAACGGAAAATATATTAACGTCCTTAAACATGGGTCAAGATATGTTAATCAATATGTGTATACACTTACAAATTTTATTTCAATAGATGGTTTATATTTGAGCCAATTAACATTTATTTTAATGTATAGCGACGTGTCGACAGCTGATTAACCATCTTCAGTTAGAGAGTACATGCATGAGTATAATTTTTTTAACCCGTATTTATCAAAAACATTTATAATAAGTATAACACAAATATCATGAAACTTAAATACGATAAATATACCATAAACATGTTCCAATTTTAAGTTGTTATTCAGTCAAAGGTTTTTGTATTATATTTATTATAATTTTTTGAACGATTTTCTGTTTTTTAAAAACTATTCTCATGTATGTAAGAATAAGAAGGTATGTATTCTCTCCTAAGAAAGAATAATTCTCTCGTAATAAGAATATAGTAAATTAGGTGTTAAAATGTTGGTATAAGATAAAAATTAATTATAATTATTTCCCAAGTTCGGATAGTCATAAACTATTGTTCAAGTGATTAATAAGATCTATTGTGTATCTATTGTATCTGTATTGTGTATCTATTGTGTATCTATTGTGTATGTATTGTATATCTATTGTGTATGTATTGTGTATCTATTGTGTATGTATTGTGTATCTATTGTGTATGTATTGTGTATCTATTGATCCAAAGTAACAATTTCTAGAATTTAAACTTACGTTTTAAGTACTTAAAATTATTTTCAACGAAAGACGATGAATATTACTATAAGATAGGCATAAAAGGTAATTAAAGATAGGATGGTTTCAATTTTTCTAATTAAAGTTTTGTTTCTGTTAGAATCACTGAAGATGATAATATAATGTTATTGATACGCGTTTATCACGTTTATAAAACTAGTTTATAAGTATTTATATTTATTTGTTTATATTTATTAAATCATTAAATTATAAAAATTTAAGTGGTCTAGGTCCAACTCGAACTGAGTATCTTCGAAGTCTAGCGCTTTTTGGCACCAAGCCAACTTTCCTAGCTAGAAATAAAATTCTCAAAGATCTTTATGAAAAAAAACATCCATTGTATAACCTTAAATTGTTGCCTTGGTAATCTAACAATATCATAAATAATGCTCTAGGATTAAAAATGAACGAAAAGAACAAAATAAACAAACACATTGGATTAACATAATTGAACTTTACATCACAAACGGACAATGGGGAAGGAAAGCGAAAATAAACTACAACACAATGCAGGCGACAAAGAAAAAAAGCGATAAATAGTACAAAATAAAAAAAATAATGGTACAACACCATACATAGGAAGGGAAATGGAAAATTACCAGGAAATTATCTTTCTATTTTGCCACTTAATATTGTTATTTTGACATATGTATATACATATTTATATTAATTATAATTATAAAATTAAAAGAAACTAAAATAAAATTTTTCTTTGTTGATTTAAGTAGAAATTTACTTTAAAAAAAATGTATGTTACTTGTTTAATACATGTGTACCCAAATTAATCATTGACATACGTTTCTGACATTTTATCATCACCGCATTCCGTGAATCAAACAAACGTTCTTGGAGCATTATCGATTGCTTCTATTCTTAACGTCGTGTAAATGCTTAGTGTCATCTCGTGTTTAATATATCGATCGATTGTTTTCAACCTTGGCCTGATTTCTAATAGCGAATTATCTCTTCTATTTTGCGGTTTAATTTGTTTTGTAAATTATTTAGTAAAATATGAATATTCTGTTAATTTATGAGTCCAGCTTCTTGCCCATTATAGTGGGGATGTTTTTAACCGAGAAATTAAAACCCCAAAACAGCTGAAAAAGTTATTTCTTACTTCAGCTAATCGTAATAATAAAAAACGTAATGCATGTAGATAGCAAGAACTAAACATGTCGGTTCATATTTAAACACGCGTGCACTCACCCACCCTCCCGCAGACACATGGCCACTTTATTTGCTTTTACCATCACGTGGATTTTAAGTGGTGCGTGATTATATGCAGTTTGCAAGCTCGGTTTTTAATATTGATTTTTTCAATTCAACACAATCGTCAGGCTATATTCACGACATGTATCGCCAATATTTGTTGAGAAGGAAAATATTTCACCCCTTTCGAAAAAAACGTTGGAAATTTGTTTATGGATCAAAAATGATTGCTTAACATGTTCTGTCATAATAAATTCCAGGAAAGCAAGAATTATTTTCCAAATCCTTCTATTAGCTCACACTCTCCTGATATATATCTTGTACAAATTTTCAGTCGTTAATAAAATACGTTTGTAATCATTCAATCAAGTTGCTAATACATTTCTTTTAACCTGTAATGGTTGACAATTGATGTAAATAGACTTTTTAAAATATTTATTCAACAATAAAGTTATAAAAATTTGGATGCCTAGGTCGGATTCGAACTGAGTATCTTCATATTCGAAGTATAGGGTTTTTGGCCACTGAGCCAACTTTCCCCTTGCTAGTAAACTATTTCTCACAAATGTATAATATGAATTTTTCCTTTGCTCTTATTTGGTTGTCCTCGAAACCTCCATTACACAAGCCTTAATTGTTGTCATGGTTACCAAACAATATCATAAATAATGCTCTAGGATTAAAAACTAATAAAAAAATAAACACACTGGATTAACGATAAACCGCACTTCACAAACGGACAATGCGAAAAGAAAGCGAATAGAAACTACACCACAATGGAAGCTTCAAAAAAAGGAAAGCGTATAAATGCTAACAAACAAAAATAATCGTCCAACATCATACATAGAATGGAAAATGGAAAACTGCAAGGAAATTCGCTCTCTATTTTGCTGTTTAATAGTGTTTTTTGAGATATCTATATACATATTTATATTAATTGTAATTATAAAATAGGAAGAAACTAAAAAAACATATTTCTCTGTTCATTTAAGTAAGAATTGACGTTTTTAAAAGATCTTTATATGACTTGTTATATGAATATATTAGAAATAAATGTTTTACAAAGTTATCAGGTTAACAATTAATTATTGTGTGTTATCTAATAATATTAGGCAAGTAAATTTGTTGTCCTACCGGCGGTGGTACAAAACCTATACTGGTCACAAGATCAATGTTAGGACTAAGATCCGGCGTACCAAAGGTAAGGCTAAAGGGCCTTGCTGTAAAACAAAGGGCTCTTAGGACGAGACGAGTGTCCAACCAGTAATTACTGCTTCACCCGCTTTTCCACAACTATAGACTGCAAAAGAACCTTTCCAATGGTGCGGTTTTTCATACCACGCCTATTAGTTAGGTCTAAGAGTCAGACCTTTACCCTCCCTACGATAGCCATACGTACGGTCTAGTCCTTTAAAATGGGGATTTGAAAGTAGGGAAGAATGACTGCCACCACCCGCCCTTTAGAGATGTGGAGAAGAATTCAGATACGAGTGACTTCCGACGAAATGGAAATGACATATCTACAGCTCCCTATGGCTCTCAACGACTCCATACACTAAATACATCTAGAAGACCAGCTATATGGAACGAACCCTTTGGTCTCAGAATTCCAATTTCAAACGTTTGGTTGCTCAATCCTTGTAACTTGCTAGAATTGGTCTCCGTGGTTTAGTGCGGACCACGTAACGGTGCACTTGGTTCAGAAGTGGAGTGGACTACCACTCCTGAAAACATGTATATATTGAGAATGTTCTTTACGTCAACAGCTTCTGCATCCGATATGTTGCACATATTTCAAGAATATTTGTTATTTCATACCGAAGCTAATTCATCCAATATCGACCGTTTCATGCAATCCAGTGTTATGACAGCCCTTAGCATGTTTTAGGAAAGTATTTAAAACTGAAAGTTTTAAAAAGGAAATCTTCTACCCCTGGCTCGCCTACTGCGATATCTCAAGGTCAAATGCACGGTTACGTGGTCCACACTTTACCACTGTTTAAGAGCTTGCGGGCCTTACTGTAAGGTTTAGATTGGTCACGAGCCCCCAACCATCTAAACACTACTTGTTTGCCCGACCTTCCACAACTACAGATGTAAAACCATCCGAACGATTCAATTTCCCTCATCATCAAAATACCCTCTGATCGGTCCGGTCCAGGTAGTGACGTCAGACCTTTATCTATCCTCGGTTGGCTTTACCTAAAGGCCGAACCCGCAGAATGGGGACTTAAAAAGACTTCACCAGCAGCCACCAACCTGCCCAATAGTCCTTGTTGGAGGCTGTGGAGGACACTAAAGTGGAAAGGCGCTGAGAAGGCAGTGCAAGACAACGGATGCTGATTTCTCTTGGGACACCTAAGGAGATCTGTCAGCCTCCTTGGTAGACCCTAGGGCTACAAGCCAAGGCACAGAATCAGTAATTTAGTGCTACTATAGGCAAGTGTAAAATATGTACAAGTGTTTTTAGTTAGAAATTAATAGCTCACGAGGAAATAGAATCAATTAATATAAACAAAAAATTATAACACACATAAATCTTTTGAACAACTGTGTAAGATAAAAATACTATAAAGTGAAAATAACTAAAAAGGTTTAAATATTTTTCACTTGTGCTACACTAATTAAAAATATTACAAATACCTCAATTGCCATTTAATTGAAGATATCTAACAAAGCCTTCACCCTTTCCTTGATCACAAGGTTGTGTTGCCGGTTAATGTTCAAACACGTGGTGACGGACAGAAATAAATAAAACTATTCAATCTGTGACCTTCACGTTTCTACTGATTCTTCTAAAGCCGGTCTTGTGTACCAAATTACCGACCAATGGCGCCTGAGTAAACGAGGAAATATTTACGGCGTGCTCGATTCGATAGTAAACCAATTTTCGTTAATGTTTACAAAACGTTAAAATTATAGTTTATGATTCATCTGTGTGTGTTATGTTTAAAACTAGGAATGGAATTGTGTGTGCTTTTCCCTGTGGTTTTGTAATACAGTTTGGAGGTTCTGTTACACGTTCACCTGGTTCAGTAGGACAGACGTTGTATTACTTTATATTGTATTGTGTTACATTAAATAACATTATATTGTACAAACGTATACTATTTTATATTATAATGTAACTTATATTCTATTATATTATACAGTATGTCACACTTCAATGTACTTTAACAAGATTCTTACTTGGTATATTTGCGAGACGACGTTCAAGAGCTGTTAATTACGTGGTCACATGTTCAAGCTTTTTTAAAAGACTTCTAAAACACTTGATAATGGAAGGACTGTAATTCATAGCTCTCAATAGTCGACTCGCAAATATACCAAGTAAGGTTGGCCTGAGATTATCAACCTTATTGTAGGTAAGAACATCATGTAGGCCTAATTAACTTGAAAAAATCGAGAATCAAAAGAAAAATTTGAGAATCGAAATCGGAATTGGAATCGAAAATTTTAGGTATTGGCCTATTTCTAGTAAGTATTAGAAGTAAAATTAAAGAACCAGATTGAAAATTTACCGTAACAAATACAAGTAAATGACTTCAGTAATAAAACACGTAGTTTTAAAGCTTAAATCATTTTAATTACTTCGACTAACCGATTAATAGTGTTTTTAAATCTTTCTCAATTAATAAATAACTCGTAAGCTATAGGATGCCTAGAGAAGTCGTAATTTTTTTCGCGTGGAACTTTTCCACTGTGTAAATTATTATGTTAACATCTTCCAAATGTTTTAGATTTATTTTCTAGGTCAAAGCCGACGCTTCGCACTTTATTACCAACTCAAGCAATAAAATTAGAAATTTAAGTCACGGAATTTATTCAGTAGATAAAGATATGGTTTGCAATATATGCTCATAGGCAAGGTATGCTCGGGAGGCTAACACGTGTGTGCAATAAGCGTGTCTTGCATTGAGTGGAATATGTTCTGCTAATTATTATAAAACTGCTCAAGCTGTATTGCGATCAATCGACGCTGCAACCGGTAAGTACTGATGTCTATAACATCAGTTGTATGATTATTGCTGTGTGCGCGCGCGCGTGTGTTTGTGTTGATAGCCACACTGTTGTCTTCGATTATTAAATGCTTGTGTTAAAATTTAGACGTTAGAAATTTAAAACGTTAGAATTTTACTTTATAACAATGATTCTCGAAAAATGAAGTATTTTTTCAATTCCTTCTATTAGCTCGCACTCTCATTAAATATATATATATATATATATATATATATATATATATATATATATATATATATATATATATATACAGTATATGTGTATGTGTGTGTGTGTGTGTGTGTGTGTGTGTGTGTGTGTGTGTGTGTGTGTGTGTGTGTGTGTGTGTGTCTTGTTTAAATTTTCAATCGTTAATAAAATACTTTTCATTCATCCACTCAAGTTCAAATACAATTTTTTAATTTGTAGTGTATGACAATTGATGTTATTAGTTTTTTCCAAATATTAATTCAATTTAATTAATTAACTATAGTTTTATGGGAGAGAAAAACGTTTCACAGAGGGGGCAAGGTATATAATATACAGTAGAACCTCCGTTATCCGGGGTAATGACGGGTTTGGGGGTGCACGGATAATCGTAAACACCGGATATTGGAAATACATTATTTTATTGACTTAATGTGATAGATAAGAAGGATAATTTAAAAAAATGTATCCGAAAAATCACTTTTATTAAAAAACAAACGTTTTTTATCACATATGTACATACCTATGTATATTAAATTATGACTAAAGCACAACTGAATGGTTTTTGTTCTGTAGGCAACAGGCCTGATGGAGTTTCTGAGAGAGTCGTTATACATTTTTGTTCCTAGAAGGTTGGAATAGGTCGATGTTGACGAAACCACTTGCCGTGTTTTTCTATTTGTTTAATCTCATTGTTTATTTACTTGAGTAACAATTATGTATTTAACTGTTAAAAATAAAAAATAATCTTTCAAAAATAATGTTTTCATAATAAACATTAGCAGCATTTGTTATTTATAACCAAAAGTTATAACAAGCAATATAACCGGTGATATAACCTAAAATTTAAATCTAGAAAACGAATGACCGATGTAAACAAAACGGTTATAATAGACGGTTTTTTTTTATAATTAACTTGGAAGCGGGTTTAAACTGCCCGAAGCACTGCTACCTTAGGTATATTGTACTTACCTCCCGGATCTAGTCAAAGAGCCCCTTCCCTCTTACCAGGTTTAGGAGTTTCCTGACTAGTGTTTTACTTTCAGCATCCTCTTCCAGAGCTGTGCTATCACCAAAGAGGTTGAAGCGGCTCTCGGCAAGTGCTTCACATCTATAAATGATGTGTGTGGCAGTCTCCAGTTCTTGCCCGTATAATCTGCACACTGGTTCATCTTTGAAGATACCCGTATTATGCAGATGTTTCCTTAGTCCACAGTGTTCCGAGAGTAGACCTGTGGCTATCCTCAATTCCTGCCTAGACAGATAGATGAGACTCTCCTGCAGCCCCAAGGAAGGTTTCCTAAGGGTTAGCTTACTGTGTCTCATTCCTTCAGCCCTGACCCAGTGCTCACAGTGTCCTTCAGCCATCCACCTTCGCACTGCAATCTTGACCATGGATTTGGAAATACCTACCGCCGGCTTCGGTCCAATCAGGGGAGTTGAAGACCCCTCTCTGATCAGTGCATCTGCGGCTTCATTTCCAAATATTCCACTATGTCCTGGCACCCAACCTAACTTGATTTGATTGTGCCTTGCCAGGGCTTCTAGGTTATTTAGGCACTCCCTGACTATGGTCGAGGTGACCACATGTCCGTTTAGTGCCTTAATTGCTGCCTGACTGTCAGAGAAAATAGCAATCCGGGTCCTGTGTATTCCCCTTCTCGCTATCTCTCCCAGACAGGCATTTATAGCATATATTTCGACCTGAAAGACAGAAGTATGCCTCCTCAAGGAAAAAACTAGTTTTACCCTTGGGTTTTTACAATACACCCCCCTCCAGTGCCGAAGTCCATCTTGGAGCCATCTGTGTACCAGATCTGAGCTCCCGATGTTACTGACCCTGACCATTCCATCATAGTTTGGTGGGCCTGGTCAGGTGCAAACGTCCGAGGAAGGTGGTCACTGCCCATCTCCAAGACAGGTTCTTTGACCACGCACTCGATACTCATATGTTCCGAAACAACTGGGAGATTAGCCCAGTTGTTCGAGTATGCAATCTCCATGCTGGGGTTTGGTGCTTGTGGTTGATTGCTTCCCACCTGTTGCACCTCACCCCTCACAACATCCAAGCCCTGGATGTTAACATGCTTGGCTCTGTTTTGGCCTCCCCTGCGTTGTGTGCTCAAGATTATTGGCCCTCCCGCTGCTCTCACCTAATCTCTTCGGAGCCTCCTTCTGGCCTAAGAAAAAGCCTTCCATAGAGAAAGCGTGCTCAACTCTACAACCATTTTACTGGTTTCTGCAGTCGGCAGTTTGGTAGCCACCCTCGCACCCCCAGTGGTGGTTGCCGTTGACACATCTGCTACAGACTCACGGTTTGCCGTCTCATTGGCTCCCGCTGTCTGTGCAGACTCAACATCAATTTGTGTACTTACTTGGTCCATTAGCTTCCCAAGTATGGGTCAACCTGAGCAGAACCCCCACTGCCCTGGCAAGACAACATACAATGAGGTTTTGTCTGGTTCCTCAAGGGGATCGTGTGCTACTGCATTTTATACCCTGCAGCCATTCATCCATCGGCACGATGCCTTCCACCTTCGATTGGGTATTCAGTCACTGACCTTGAAGCACACCCCAAGTTCAGGACATTATTAACTGTTGCTCATGGAGCGAACAGCCTGCTTTACTCTCTTTTGTCACAATTGTGTTTGTTTGGTAACAATACTTTCGGAGGACCAATAATTATTATAATTATATAAATTAATAGTTTGTACTTACGTGCACCGTGGAATACACACTTATCACACTCGCGCATTAAATAAGCGATTTCTGGCCAGAAAACTTGTTCGTATTCCACGCACTGGTCACATTCGGTATAAAAATTAATAAAATAGTTATATTCACATATTCTAGTACCTAAGGTACGGAGATTGAAAAGTATAATAGTATACTAGAACGTAGGGGATCGATATACACTCCCGAAAGGTCTAACTTGCTCTGGCGGTCCAAACTGCAGAAGAAACCTTATCACGGGTGAGCTTTGTCTGACTTTGGCGGCGGGTTTAAAATAAAAGAAATGAGTCTATATTAATTTTAAATACGTAACATACCGGGGGCCTTTAATCCTTCTAGGATTAAAAGAGAACTAACACAAATATAATATTTTGAGAGTTTATAAAAATAAAAAGTTCATAAAGGAAAATAAAAATATCTCTTTTTACAAAAATTGAGCGCACTATGGCGCAAGTTCAGTAGGAGCGTAGAGGTAGAGGGAAAACCTTGTGAGCAGGTCTTGTCAAGGTTCCCTGCTTTGTCTTCAAATGAACCACTCTTACTACACCATCCTTTCCTGGAGAAACACTACTTATCCTAGCCAGAAACCATGCGAGAGGTGGTGCAGGTTGATGCACTAACACGAGGTCGCCGACGCGCAGGTTGACAGTTGGCACGTTCCACTTCCCCCGTTGCTGAAGAGTATGGATATATTCTAGATGCCATCTCTTCCTAATACGCTGGTGAAAGGCCTTGAGTAGGGGCCAGTGCTTGAGTCGGTTGGCAGGAACGTTGAAAAGATCCTCTTCTGGAACTGAAACCAATGAAGATCCTATTAAGAAGTGACCCGGGGTGAGTGCATTGAGGTCTGAGGCGTCGTTTGACAGAGGTGTGAGAGGTCTCGAATTCAAAATAGCGTCTACTTGAGTTGTGAGAGTGGAAAATTCACATAGAGTTAAAATATGTTCACCGATGACACGTCGGAGGTGATGTTTTGCACTCTTGATTGCTGCTTCCCAAAGACCACCTTGATGAGGAGCTGCAGGCGGTTTGAAATGAAAGTTGATATTGTGTTGTGATGAGAATTCAGCAAGAGGGGTTCGGCCTGAAGAGATGATGAGATTTTGTAAAGCATTATTCGCTCCAACGAAATTCGTTCCACAGTCAGAATAAATATTTGTGCAAAGACCGCGTCTAGACACAAATCGGGTGAGAGCGGCAATAAACCCATCTGTTGACAGGTCCGATACTACTTCAATGTGTACAGCCTTTGTCACAAGGCAAACAAAGATACAAATATATGCTTTGGTCAAGCGAATCGAGCGCAAATTGTGCATTTTGATGTTAAAAGGACCTCCGTAGTCAATTCCGGTGTTGAGAAACGGACGAGAAGGAGTTAATCTTGCTTTTGGTAAATCACCCATGAGCGGAGATTTATTGTGAGGCTTGTGTCGAAAACATACAACACATTGAAAAATGCGAGAGCGTATTACACTTCGGGCCGAGAGTATCCACACATCCTGTGCAAGAAGTGATTGAGTCAATTGAGCGCCCGAGTGTAAGTATTTTCGATGATAAAAATCAATAAGAAGGTTGACGACATGATATAGTTTGGGCAAAATCACAGGATGTTGCACATCCGTAGGAAGTTTTAAAGCGTTGAGACGTCCTCCCACTCGTAGGATATCATCCTTGTCGAGAAAAGGAGAGAGTCGGCGGAGTTGTGACGAGGCAGGTGTAGTTGGATCCTTCTTCATGGCAACGATGTAGTCTCTGAACGCTGATTCTTGAACCATCTTGAAAATCGCCAGTCTTGACGCCCTCATTTCCAGAGTGTAGAGAGGACCATCGAGCTTTCTTGAATGTCGAGCGTTATGAGTAAATCGCAAAATATAAGCCGTCACACGCTGGAGTCGGCTAAAGTGAGAAAACTGAGTGAGGAGCTCCCATTCATGAGGAGCAGTTGATATGAGAGACATAGGTGAAATGGGTTTCTCTTCTCCTGTGTCAGTAAGTTTTGCAGGCATAAAATGAGATACCGGCCAGTTATCATTAGATTTTTGTAGCCAAAGGGGGCCGCACCACCATAATGAGTGCTGTGGTAAATCTTTAGGAAGTAACCCACGCGACGCGCAATTAGCAGGATTATCTTCACTTGCTACGTGTCTCCAGTAATGAGAAGGCACTAATTCTTGAATCTGGGCTACCCGGTTGGCAACAAACGTCTTCAATAGATGAAGAGGTATTTGTAACCATGTCAGTGTTACTGTCGAATCACACCATAGAAATACAGAAGAAAATTCCACCCTTTTTTCAAAAAGAGAGATAACATATCCCACTAGTTGGGCGAGTAAATGAGCTGCACTTAGCTCTAATCGAGGTACCGTGAGCCTTTTCAGAGGGGCTACTCGAGTCTTCGATATTACTTGCCCAATTAACACAGAGTCGTCGCTAAGTTGGCATCTCAAGTAAACGACGGCGGCATAACCGTTCTCAGAAGCATCTGAGAAACCGTGTAACTCAAAGTTTCTCGAGTGTGTTATTCGTAATGCACGAGGAATTACAATTTCTCGTAGAGTATTAGCCGAGTCTGTAAAGGTTTGCCATAATTTCAATTGTTCAGATGGAAGTGGTTCATCCCAGTTCAATCCTTTGATCCAGAGTAGTTGCATAAAACGCTTGGCCCACATAACAATGGGTGAGAGAAAGCCACAAGGGTCGTAAATCTGGGCAATGATACCGAGAATTTGACGTTTAGTCCTGGAATTGTGTGGAAAATTCAAATTATAGGTAAACGTATCGGTAGAGGGTGACCAGTGAAGACCTAATATAGTGAAATGTGGTTGTTTACTGCCTTGAAGGAATACAGGGGTCTCTAAATGAGCATCAGGAAGATCTTGCAGCAGTTGACTAGAGTTAGATGTCCATTTGCGTAGTTCAAAGCCTCCGCGAGCCAGGAGCGAGATGAGTTGCTTACGGAGGCTCAAAGCCTTTTCTTCAGAGTCAGCTCCAGAGATGATGTCATCTACGAACGTCTGCGTGCGTAGAATATTTGCAGCTTCAGGATAGGAGTCACCTTCGTCTTCAGCGAGCTGATGTAAGGTTCTAATGGCAAAATACGGTGAACAATTCACTCCGTAAGTCACTGTCGTGAGCTTGTAGATTAAAGAGGGCTGATCTGGACTTTCACGCATAAGATCATCTGATAGCACTGGTCATCAGGGTGCATTTTTACCTGTCTATACATTTGACGAATGTCACAAGAAAAAACAACGTTATGAATCCGAAAATTTAGTAATAAATCACAAATATTCGTTTGCATCTTTTTGCCTGTTAATAAAATATTATTAAGAGAAATACCATTAGAGGTTTCAGAACTAGCATCAAATACAGTACGTAAACGAGTTGTGCTGCTAGACTCCTTTAAAACACCATGGTGAGGAAGGAAGTAATGAGGTACAGTTAGATCAGTATTATGAGCGTATATCATGTGACCAGAGGCTAAGTAGTCAGCCATAAAATCAGTATATAGGGATTTAAATTGAGGTTGAGCACTAAATTTCTTCTCTAGAGAGTGCAGTCTTTTTTCTGCATTTAAACGAGATTGACCCAGAGGAGGATGTTCAGTCTTGAATGGTAGTCGGATGCAATATCGGCCAGATTGGTCCCGAGTATGAGTGGCGAGAAAGTGATCTTCACATAATGTATCTTCTTGAGAAAGCTTAGACACAGCAGGGGGTTCTTCCTGTTGCCAAAACCTTTGTAGTGAGTCGTGAAGGTCAATGTCGTTGACAACTAGACGTGTAGTTGATAATTGAGAGCTGGAGTTACTATGAAGTTCACTGCCAGATAGACATGGTGCGTTACCCATTACTAAAAAGCCAAAAGTGTGTGCCTATTAGCCTGGGTAAACCAGGTCCGAGGTTATAAGCCTCTTGTGTAAGTATGAGTGGAAATAAAGCACAACCAAGAAGAACGTCTATGCCTCCTGGCAAATGAAACGTAGGGTCTGCCAAAACATAAGGACGAACCTTGGAAAGAACTTCAGAGTCTACTTGTGTGCTTGGTAGGTTAACACATAGTTTTCCAATATTAAAAATCTTTCATTAATTGAAATAACCTTGCCCCCAAGAGTTTCAACAGCAACTGAGGTGAGACCTTTTGAGCGTAAGGGTATCTGAGACAATCCTACCACACTATGCGTGGTCTTAGTACGAGGAGCACACAATAATTGAGCAGCACGCTCGGTGAGAAAACAAGATTGACTGCCAGTCAACAAGAGCACGAAATACATGAGTAATACCGTTAGACGAGGTAAGCTTAACAAGTAGAGTGCCTAAGAGAACAGTATTAGAGATTTGAGACGTATTCTGCTTTTCTTGACAGGTCATAGTGATTGGAGAAGGGGTTATTTCCTGTTGAAGTGTCGGAGAGTCTTGACGCGAAGTTTGAGGTGTGGTCCGTTGCAGCGTAGAGTAATTTTCAAAATGTAATAATGTATGATGATTTTTGTGGCATTTGTAGCAACTAAACTTTGACCTACAGTTGTTAAGATGGTGAGTACCTAAGCATGAGGTACAACGCCCCTTTTCCTTTACAATTTTGAGACGGGATTTGGCGTCCTGACTCTTGAAGTCCGGACACGAATATACCTTATGGTCAATTTTATTGCATATGAAGCATGGATGAGGTTTAACTATAATGGAGGAGCCTTCTCCATAATTGTAGGACATCAGTGATACTTTTTGTTTAAAGTATTTATTTTGGGAACCAGAGGGGGTGCGTGATCCAGACGAGGAGGGTTTCGAGGTGAAAGGAGAATGAAGATGGGCATCTTCAACTTCATTACATTCTTTACTTAAAAACTTAATAATTTCCGCTGCATCAGGTATTGTAGTGGAGTCAACTCTCTCTTGAGTAACACTTAATGAACGGAAGTTTTCAAAACGGTTCCTAAGTTCACTATCCATTTTTCGTAAAAGCATAGCAGATAACAAAGGATTTTTACTAGTGATATCGATGACAAGACCTTTAAGAGCTTGTATATTTTCTGAGTATAAATTTACAAAATTTCTCATTTGTTTAGGCGTGTTGTTTACAGAGGGCAAATCTAAAATTTGATTGAGGTGTAAAGTAACTAACCGTCTCGGCGAGTAATATCTTTCTTTTAATAAGTCATAGGCCACTTTATAATTAGCGTCAGAAATAGGGAGAGATTTAATTAAATTTAGCGGTTCTCCTGAGATAACGCTCAATAAATATTGAAGTTTAGAAACTGCTGGTAACGATGCATTTTCATGAATTCTAGCGTTAAATATATTAATAAATGACATCCATTCGAGAAATTCACCATCGAAATGCTTGAGTTCAAGCTTAGGCAGTCGTATATGTAACTGAGGAGTAACTATTTCATATTTAGGCTTTGTTGATGACATCTTACTTTCTATCGAATATACGGTAGAATTAACATAATCGATTAACTCGTTGATGCTGTTGAGAGGAGCGTAGTTGGGTTGAAAATTCGGGTTAGCCTGTATTTCTAGTTCATGATAAATGTCTAAAATATCAGAAAATTCTTCACGAAGCCTATTTATAGATTTAGCGCGCACCAACAATTTTTGCAGAATTGACTTATCAGATGTTTTTTTTGTTAGATCAAAAATCTCTTGAATTTGACTAAATATATTGTCTTTCTTTGATTTAATAACTGCCAAAGATTTTGCCATGATTAAATGATAGTTTTATAGTAGAAGATGAGATAACTGCTTTAATGTTTAAATTACAAAATGTTTTAAAGAGATTAGGCCTATGAGCGTATATATTTAACGGAGAGATAAATAAGCCTAAGTAAACAACAAATCGACGTAGGCTCAATGAGATAACCTTCTATAAACAACTGAAATCACTTTTCATAAACTTTTACAATTAATTTAAACCAAATATTAATGCACGCCAAAGCCAAACAAAGATGAGAGAGGTATCAGCTGTTTCATATACTGCGACATGAAACTAGTTTTCCAGTGTTTGCATGCACAGACAAAGTTTGAAAAAACTTGTAGAAATTGTAGAATGAACACATATAATGAATTGTATTTTATTTTGTATATAGGTCTTAAGGCTTAAGATCCGGCCCGGCTGGACCAAATTTGTTTGGTAACAATACTTTCGGAGGACCAATAATTATTATAATTATATAAATTAATAGTTTGTACTTACGTGCACCGTGGAATACACAATTATCACACTCTCGTATTAAATAAGCGATTTCTGGCCAGAAAACTTGTTCGTATTCCACGCATTGGTCACATTCGGTATAAAAATTAATAAAATAGTTATATTCACGTATTCTAGTACCTAAGGTACGGAGATTGAAAAGTATAATAGTATACTAGAACGTAGGGGATCGATCTACACTCCCGAAAGGTCTAACTTGCTCTGCCGGTCCAAACTGCAGAAGAAACCTTATCACAGGTGAGCTTTGTCTGACTTTGGCGGCGGGTTTAAAATAAATGAAATGAGTCTATATTAATTTTAAATACGTAACAGTGTTGTTAGGGTAGTTTCCCGCCCATACTTCACAGCCGCATTGCCCTTGGTTCACCTGGGAGGTGAGAGTAGCATTGTGAGGACTTAATTCCCAACTACTCCAGTCCCCAGTCAGAGCAGTTATTTCTACCACACCCAAGCGGTTGACTGACGAGGAGGGATAATTCCTCACCTTTGAACCATTACCTTGGTCCGGGCCTGCTTATTCAGAAACCTTCCGGAATCCTTAGTCACAAGTAACCTATATATCTGTAGGCCGTTCCACTATCCGCCACCCGTGGACCCACCCAGTTGCTAAGGCAAGCTATCTGGGAATAGACGGTTATAAAATAACTGATCTAATAGAGGTAAGGAATAACGCTTATTTTAACCTTGTTATAAGTACTTCCCAAACCACCTGAATTGCATAATAATAATGTGAATTACAAAATGTACAAAATATATTGCCTATAAAACACTTTATGTAAAAAAAAATAATAAAAAAGTAAGCTTTTTGTCACCCCGGTTAATAGAGCCCCGGATAATGGGGGGCCCTACTGTAGTTATTTCATCCCATTTCGCCTATAAGTGATAATATATGATTTCATAGAACAGCTGATTTTATGCTATTGGTTATGTGGTAGAACAGCTGTTTTAAAGCATAGTTTATTATACCTAATTTATATTAATTATTTAATAAAAGGTAACTAAAATAAAATATATTTTGTTGATCTAAGTAGGGATTGACTTTTAACAAATTTTGTTTATATTGTTTAAATATTGGTTCGCTTATAATGTTTTTGATTTTTACACAAGAAAATATAAATATATTTATCTAACATACTCGTTTTATGTATTTAGAGACTGACAGAGAGAGAGAAAGAGAGAGAGAGTGAGAGAGAGAGGAAAGAACCACTTATCCAGTAAAATAATATCGACAAATTAAGTTATAAACGTCAAAACATTGCGCTCAACACAAGGGCCATGAATGAGGAAGAGCTATATACATTTCCTTGGCAGCTGTTTTATTAAAACAGCTTTAAATAATTTCAAACATATTAAAAGTTTTAAAGTGCTGTAAGCTCTAGGTCTGCTCTTGATGGCCGTACAATATCAATTTTGTTAAGTTTGCTTCCTTATTTTATAGAGAAAGAACAACTTGAAGGGAGAAAACCTCCCGTTTTATAATGTTCTGTGAATTATACATGAGGAAGGTATAAAGTTTTGTGTACGCAAAAGCAAAGCGGATATTTTCTAAGAAAAAATCGTGAACATTCTAGGTACAAAATAATTAACTATTTTCGAAAAGCATGTACATGAAATAAAAAAAAGTTAATGAAAAAAAACAAATTTTCAATAAAGTGTTAGCTATAGCTATTGGCATTTCATTTCAAGATTTTTATATTATTCTCTTTTATTGTAATATATTATATTTTATGTATCCATAGCTTATCAAATAATATTTAAAAACTCCTCGAGTAGGGAAGTTCTCTTGAGTAGAGTTAATATTATAAAGGTATTTTGCAGCCAAGGTCGAGGGCATATTTTAGCCTTTCGTTCAGTCGCAGACGAGGGGTTTCCATGGCAACCGTGACTAATGTGGGGGCATACATTCCTGATACATGTCACTAGCTTTCCTCTTTAGACGGTGAGATATGTGAACAATGCAACAACTTTCGGATATTGACGAAGTGATATAACCGCGCATAGCAGTCTCTTGCCTTGATGATTAACAAATACCTTTCTAATTTTAATTACAAGTTGTGTGATTGTTTCTGCTGTACGTAATTCAGAGGTAAGTAAATTATACAATAATGCCAATAGTAAAACTGAATATATCTCAATTAATTTACTAGGAGACCACGTGACTTCTATCAATCATTGGTACCGAATTCATTCTTGTAAGATCGTAAACACTTCAATCATATAAAGTAAACACCAACTGGCCCTCCATCTATCTGGAGGAATTTCGCCTTGTTAAAGTCTACATCGCCTTTTTATTTTTGACGTTTTGTTTTGGAAAAACTAAAAACAAATATTTTATTGAGAATTCATTTACTGCGATTAAACAGTTCGAGTTATTTCTTGCTTCGGGGTTTCTTTAAAGTTGTCACTGTTATGCATAGAAAGACTACTAATATGTGCAAAGTGTCCCGGAATTTTCGTCCAGAGGAACATCGTCTCAACTTTAATAAACGGGCGTTAAAATGTTTCTAATCTGCAAGCGTGCGTTACATTTGGTCTTTGTTGTCTCTAGCATTTCTGCGAAACTCGTAAATAGGCGCTATACACGTAAACAAACAGTGTAATGATGGTGAACAGTGTGCCGACTGTCGGATTGTGTTCACTGCCAAGAGAAGAGATTACTACTGTCGAACCTAGAAGCTGTTGCTCTACTTCCTGTCTACTTGTTGCAATGTTTAGCCACTTGCCTGAGGAAGTACAGAATACTTGCTCCATTCCTATTCCCGAAAAATCCAAGATATTTTGGTTGTCTTAGAAATGTCAAGTACGAAAACCCCTCTGGGTCTAAAGGGGGGGGGGTGTTATGTTTAGACATTACAGGGAAGGTCTTTAGGCTTGTAGAAGTTGCTTGTTGTAATCATCTTGAATTCCCTGATTAAACTAATTTAAAAAATACTTAACTAAGTGAATACGTTACAATGAAAATATTGGAAAGAGCCCCAACACCACATAAATAATAAAAAATAACAAATAAAACACGTTACTTAAGATTAAACCCTTATGTACATTTCGATGATAATGTCATCATCATCAGAGGGTCTTATTACAAAATTACAATCTAGCAAACAAGAAGTTACAAACTAGAGTGATCTTGTTTGCTAGATTGTAATTTTGTAATAAGACCCTCTGATGATGATGACATGGTCATCGAAATGTACATAAGTATCGTAGGGTTGAGGACAGAAGGGAGAGTTTGACTTCAGTTTTGTAGCTGCTGAAGGGTATCGTATGGGTGGAGGACAGAAGGGAGAGTTTGATTTCAGTTTTGTAGCTGCTGAAGGGTATCGTATGGGTGGAGGACAGAAGGGAGAGTTTGACTTCAGTTTTGTAGCTGCTGAAGGGTATCGTATGGGTGGAGAAAAGAAGGGAGAGTTTGACTTCAGTTTTGTAGCTGCTGAAGGGTATCGTATGGTTGGAGGAAAGAGGGGAGAGTTTGATTTCAGTTTTGTAGCTGCTGAAGGGTATCGTATGGGTGGAGAAAAGAAGGGAGAGTTTGACATCAGTTTTGTAGCTGCTGAAGGGTATCGTATGGTTGGAGCAAAGAAGGGAGAGTTTGACTTCAGTTTTGTAGCTGCTGAAGGGTATCGTATGGTTGGAGCAAAGAAGGGAGAGTTTGACTTCAGTTTTGTAGCTGCTGAAGGGTATCGTATGGGTGGAGAAAAGAAGGGAGAGTTTGACTTCAGTTTTGTAGCTGCTGAAGGGTATCGTATGGTTGGAGGAAAGAGGGGAGAGTTTGATTTCAGTTTTGTAGCTGCTGAAGGGTATCGTATGGGTGGAGAAAAGAAGGGAGAGTTTGACATCAGTTTTGTAGCTGCTGAAGGGTATCGTATGGTTGGAGCAAAGAAGGGAGAGTTTGACTTCAGTTTTGTAGCTGCTGAAGGTTATCGTATGGGTGGAGAAAAGAAGGGAGAGTTTGACATCAGTTTTGTAGCTGCTGAAGGGTATCGTATGGTTGGAGCAAAGAAGGGAGAGTTTGACTTCAGTTTTGTAGCTGCTGAAGGGTATCGTATGGGTGGAGGACAGAAGGGAGAGTTTGACTTCAGTTTTGTAGCTGCTGAAGGGTATCGTATGGGTGGAGAAAAGAAGGGAGAGTTTGACTTCAGTTTTGTAGCTGCTGAAGGGTATCGTATGGTTGGAGGAAAGAGGGGAGAGTTTGATTTCAGTTTTGTAGCTGCTGAAGGGTATCGTATGGGTGGAGAAAAGAAGGGAGAGTTTGACATCAGTTTTGTAGCTGCTGAAGGGTATCGTATGGTTGGAGCAAAGAAGGGAGAGTTTGACTTCAGTTTTGTAGCTGCTGAAGGTTATCGTATGGGTGGAGAAAAGAAGGGAGAGTTTGACATCAGTTTTGTAGCTGCTGAAGGGTATCGTATGGTTGGAGCAAAGAAGGGAGAGTTTGACTTCAGTTTTGTAGCTGCTGAAGGTTATCGTATGGGTTGAGGAAAGAAGGGAGAGTTTGGCTTCAGTTTTGTAGCTGCTGAAGGGTATCGTATGGGTTGAGGAAAGAAGCGAGAGTTTGACTTCAGTTTTGTAGCTGCTGAAGGGTATCGTATGGGTTGAGGAAAGAAGCGAGAGTTTGGCTTCAGTTTTGTAGCTGCTGAAGGGTATCGTATGGGTTGAGGAAAGAAGCGAGAGTTTGGCTTCAGTTTTGTAGCTGCTGAAGGGTATCGTATGGGTTGAGGAAAGAAGGGAGAGTTTGACTTCAGTTTTGTAGCTGCTGAAGGGTATCGTATAGGTTGAGGAAAGAAGGGAGAGTTTGACTTCAGTTTTGTAGCTGCTGAAGGGTATCGTATGGGTTGAGGAAAGAAGGGAGAGTTTGACTTCAGTTTTGTAGCTGCTGAAGGGTATCGTATGGGTTGAGGAAAGAAGGGAGAGTTTGACTTCAGTTTTGTAGCTGCTGAAGGGTATCGTATGGGTGGAGAAAAGAAGGGAGAGTTTGACTTCAGTTTTGTAGCTGCTGAAGGGTATCGTATGGGTGGAGGACAGAAGGGAGAGTTTGACTTCAGTTTTGTAGCTGCTGAAGGGTATCGTATGGGTGGAGGACAGAAGGGAGAGTTTGACTTCAGTTTTGTAGCTGCTGAAGGGTATCGTATGGGTGGAGGACAGAAGGGAGAGTTTGACTTCAGTTTTGTAGCTGCTGAAGGGTATCGTATGGGTTGAGGAAAGAAGGGAGAGTTTGACTTCAGTTTTGTAGCTGCTGAAGAGTATCGTATGGGTTGAGGAAAGAAGGGAGAGTTTGACTTCAGTTTTGTAGCTGCTGAAGGGTATCGTATGGGTTGAGGAAAGAAGGGAGAGTTTGACTTCAGTTTTGTAGCTGCTGAAGGGTATCGTATGGGTGGAGGACAGAAGGGAGAGTTTGACTTCAGTTTTGTAGGTGCTGAAGGGTATCGTATGGGTTGAGGACAGAAGGGAGAGTTTGACTTCAGTTTTGTAGCTGCGGTTTAATCTTAAGTAACTTGTTTTATTTGTTATTTTTTATTATTTTTGTGGCATTGGGGTTCTTTCCAATATTTTCGTTGTAATATATTGTACTACTGTGCTCTTGATATTGTGTAAGTGAATAAGTAATTACTTACTTGCTGACGCGTTTCAAAACATTCGTTCCTTTTACGAAGCTAACCCTCTATTAAGCACATAAAATATTTATCAAAAACAGCATCAAACAATTATACGCTAAAAAAGACAAACTTAATCACGCCCTATACAGTTACACCAAACCCTCACAACAATGCTACACCACACGGAACTCGCAGAAATAATTCAATACACAAACGACTATACACATAACTAACTACAATTCATTAGAAACAAGCAAAATCGAAAGCTACACAACCTCGCAACACAAAACAATATCACTATCTACACCGACAAGATAGGGTTAGCTTCGTAAAAGGAACGAATGTTTTGAAACGCGTCAGCAAGTAAGAAATTACGTACTCACTTAGTTAAGTATTTTTAAAATTAGTTGTAGAAATATGTTTGGAACAAGATTGAGCCGATAGTCATCGTTCGAGTAGACAGGATTTTTTTAACCCCGGTCTGTCCCCTAGCAAAACCCTCCCAGCCCTCGTGAGAGCAAACCTCTAGCGAGCTACCTCCGTCTCACATGGGCATGCGGTTAGTATCCCTACCGCAAGTGAAGGAAACGGGATTGATTCCTCATGTACCAAGCTCATAAGTTCTTTCCATGGAGAATCAGGAGATAGTGAAATGAAACAGTTCGGTAACTGTCGCCAGGACAAATCCCGCGACTAATCATGCAGGAACCATGGGGGCTTGGATCACCTTATGCTAAGGGATAAGGAGGGGTATTATCTTACAAATGCCTTGTTAGTGAGACTATGGCAGAAATGACATGCACCTCCTCTTCCGCTGCCTACCGGATTGCTCTTCTAAAATTGACCTGTCTCTAAGGGATACTTTCAGTATATCCAAGAATGCACGTAATGTACTAGAGCAGTAATACTCCACACTGACATAGTACACTCTTCCGCCACTAGGTATCGTTGTAACCAATAAAAAAAAGTAAACCCTTTTGTTCTTAAATTTTTTATTTATACATTTACTATATAATTGGCGAAAAATATATTTGATTGATGTAAAAAACCTTGAAATAACAAAGATCAATTATAGATTTACTCACGCTTTAGATTTGGCGAAGTGATCGGGAAATGTTACTAGCATATCTATTAGTGTATAATCTACTTACCTCTGCCATTAAACTACTCACGCTTTAGATTTGGCGAAGTGATCGGGAAATGTTACTAGCATATCTATTAGTGTATAATCTACTTACCTCTGCCATTAAACTACTCACGCTTTAGATTTGGCGAAGTGATCGAGAAATGTTACTACCATATCTATTAGTGTATAATCTACTTACCTCTGCCATTAATCTACTCACGCTTTAGATTTGGCGAAGTGATCGAGAAATGTTACTACCATATCTATTAGTGTATAATCTACTTACCTCTGCCATTAAACTACTCACTACTGATACAATTACCCAATTCCAGCAGCCATCTTATTATCAGCACACATTTCTGATTATTGAAGTGATAACTTCTATACGCAGTGTAACAAAACATAAGACCAAATCATTGCTTTCGCGTCATGCTATTTCTTACAACATATGATTTCATGTAACAGCTGATTTTGTGTTATAGGTTATGTTGTAGAACAGCTGTTTTACAAGTAGATTATTATTAAATAGTTTTGATCAGTTAATAAATATATTAATTTATTCAAATTTTGATAAATCTCAATAAAAATAATTCAATATAACAATAATACGTTTTGTATTTTTAATCCAACTTTAAAAGGAAAACATATTTGGGCTCGTCTTATACTTTTTAATTAATTGATTTTAATTGTTGTTAAAAAAATTGTATTCAGTGATCATCTAATAAATGTTCCTTATTATGAACATTATTTTATTAATAACTACAATAAATACTAGTCTTTGTTAAATATATTCCTCAAATAAAGATGTAAAAATTTAATTAAAAATGTAACAATTACATTTTCGGCGATTTTCGTATAAACATTGGCAAAACTATTGGCTCTAATTTGTTTATCACTTCTGTCGGCACTTCCTAGAGTGCCAGAGCCAAATTTGTTCTTCCACTCCGACACTGGTAAAACCGAACCAACGGAGATTGTACTCTAAGGAAAATAATTAGGTTTGAATAATTTAACCATTCTAGACTAACCCATTATGTCCTCTACCAGTGATTTTTTCATAATTTTTAGCATTTATTTTGTTCGTCTCGGGAGATCCGAAACAACCCTATCTGTTACTTTTTTCCGAGATCAAGAGGAAATTTACCATCTGTGTCTCGTCTCATCCGTAAGCAATATTCACTAAATAAATACAGCTGATCTTAGTTCATATAACAGCTGATATGCTTTTTGAACAGCTTTTGAAACGTTTTTAAAGTATTGTTGAATTTTATCATACGTGCAGGTAATTTACAGTGCTATATAGCTCACAGAGCTTTAGTACGATAAATGTGACTTTTATAAAAGTTCATAGATGAACTGTTGAAAAAAACTATTGTATGAATGACAAATCAAACAAGGATCATTTGCATTTAAATGGATTATGTAAAAATTCAAACTCCAAGGGAGTAACCCGAAAATGGAGGTTTTATTTTATTTATGTTAGAAATGTATTTTTATAACTTTAATGTTTTAAATAGAAACTCATTATATTTACGTAAGCAAGCAGTTCATTTAACTTTACTGAATGTTTAGAACTGTCCCGGCTTGTTATAAGAATATTACGTAATATCTGAATATAAAACTTACACAAGTAATTTAATTAACAAGAATAACCAATTAAAGAACTGTTTTCTAAAGAGCTAATTAAGAGCGTTAGGTAAGGGGATTGTGTGGTTAATGGTTATACGAGCCAATGGGGTTAGACAAACAACCTTTAGAAAGGCAGGTAAATATTGGCGCGACGAAACAAGCGCGCTCTTGTTCGGCCATTTCTGCTTGGTTGTAGGCATCGATTCCGGCAGGATTTCGTCTAACATTGGTTGTCAGAGACGAGCGTGTATAAAGGTCTATATATACTGGCCGCTGATCATTTCATAGCTCGCAGATATATGCATGCGTATCTAACATTAGGCGCACGGCAAAATAGACCCCGGTTACCCTAAGGTGAACATATTTGCAATGACCCCAAAGCGAGACACACATTAGGAGAGTCAGCCCCCCCCCCCGATACCGTGTGAAAGACATTTTCTAAATTGACACAACTAAACGTCCTAAACTCATTATTTTACCTATTTTAGCACTTAAATTTACAGAAATAAACATAGGAAACACTTTACTGTTCAGGTAGTAAAAGTAGCACAATTACACTAATCGGACCATCAGTTAAATTAATTTATTAATAATGAAACAAACAAAAATACACATTTAAGAATTGAAAATATTGTAAGTTACACAGTAAAATCAACTGAATGAAGTGTACTCTCCGACCATGAGGAGAAAATAATTGGAAAACTATGTAGACAAGTTTGTGAAACATCTTCTTTTACCAGACCTGTAAAAAGGTTATTTGGCAAATTGATAAAGTTTAAATTGTCAATGCAATCTCAACATATTTCAATAAAAAAAAAAACACAAGAGTACAGTATGTCCACTAGCCTACACGTTCACTCATTGGCATACTTTTTTGATGAATGTATGTCTTTAGGGAGAGCTGGTTCTCCTTTTATTTTGTCATTAAACTTATCACAAGTTAGTCCAACATTGTACTTCATCATAAGCATTGCTCTTAAAGTTAGAACATTCGGGACGTTTATTTGTTTATCTTTATCCTGCCAAAGCGGGACATAATAGCGTCCCCCGAGTAAATCTGTGGACAGCGGGACACTAACTTAAAAAGCGGGACGGATGGTCACCTTAGGTTAGCCTTGAGTATAGGTAAATACAGAATATTCCACCTAAAAAACGTCAGTGAGCCAGTCCAAATGTTTAAAATAAACGTAGTTCCCCAGCATAAAATCCTTATTAACGTCCTGCCTTGCAGATACCCTTCCTACACCCAGCCCTGTTCCCATATTCCTACCCGCAGCCATTGTCGGTGACACACGCTGCATAACCTCAGGGGTCACCAAACCCCCTATTTTTCTGACTGACTGATGTAACAGGAGACACGTTGATCGAGTGTATTTGGCTTTTGCATTGTCTCGGTTTGGCTTGGGTTCTCAGCCAACTCTGCTGGTCATTTAGCACTACGCAGAGGACTGGTACAGCTTAAAATATGCTGTGGACGCGACCAACTTTGTCCCACAACGTTGGAATTAAATACAACCTGAAACTGGAGCAAGCATCTAAATTCCTAACCTGTCATACGGTTTTCCTTCATTACCAGAGAGAAGAGTGTGGCTTCTGAATCACAAAGACTCCAAGGCTATTAGTGATCCCCTCATCCTGAAGGCCGCTGCTTTGGAAACGATTGCTTGGATCTATAGAGTAAGGAAATCTGGATCCATGTATACACAGATGGGTCAGCGGTAAAGCATGCCTCTGGTGCTGGCTTTTACAGCGACCACTTTGAGGGCTGCAGCCCAGTTGGAATTATTGCCAACAACTTCGACGGTGAGATTGCGGCTGAAAAACTTTGTTCGATCTCCAAAAAGCCGGTAAGAGTTGTGTTCTTCGTGGATTCACAGGCTGCTATAATTACACTAACTAGTAATACCTCCACCGACTGTGTGCAAACAATGAATGGACGAAAGGCCTTGGCAGGGATGATTGAAGAAGTGTGTACATTGTGCTGCAATGGCTCCCTAGCCATGTCGGTATTGAGGGAAATGAACGCGCAGACCAGCTAGCGAACAAAGGTAACACGTTACCACAGCCTGACAATCCTGTATCTCTATTGACAGCAAGAAGCCTGATTGAATCTACAGTCAATGAAAAAGCAAAGGAAACCCAAAATGAAATGAGCGCTGGAAAGATATGGAGGGGGCTGGCGCACACAGTGTTAATACCACATAGCCTACCTAGAGTGGAAGTTGTTGCCAGATTCAGAATGCTTACGGGCCATGACTATCTGCAAGACCACCTATATAAAATAGGATTAGCAGCCTCAGATATTTGCCCTCTGTGCAACTGTCAAAAGATGGATGCCCCACATCTTCGGAGTTGCACAGCGTTGCAAGATGTGTAAGACCGAAGCCAGCATTGTCTGTACTGGGAGGCTAGGAGGAGAATGGCAGAAATGCCAAGATCTGGCATTGGATAAAGTAAAGTAAGTACGTTGATCGAAAGCCCGCCATCTCTTGACGAAATCTCGAATCAAACATTTGCAATAGAGCTTACCATTTATTGTAACTGTACCATATGTAATCAGTCTATGAGGGCTGGTCATTTGTGTTTATTATAGTAACCATCGCTCTGATTTTCTTCATAAAATCACTTCACCTATCTAACGCCTCTAGACAATCATAATTTAAATTTATTTCCTAAGCATTCAATGACTTCGGTAATGTATATTTTACTATCATCGTAACTCTTAAACACAGAAAAACTACATCTCTCTATTGGCAGAATTGAGTCCAAATTCCCATCTCTATAAATTAGCTTTTCACGGCATTGTTATTTGTTATAAAATAAAGAAATATGGAAGGCACTGGCAAATTTTATAAATTGCATGACGCCGATTACATGTCGCGAGAACCTTTTTTTTTTAATAAACCACAAAACTTAGGGTGCAAAATTAATTCTAAACAATGACTGTACTTTTTTCTTTTACTTTCACCTGTTACTTCTTTTCAGTTCGCATCATTAACAGTTTGGACGAATCGGATTCCACAAAACAGCTGATTTTATGTTATAGGTTATGTAGTAAAACAGCTGTTCTAATACATAGGTTATGTTATTATTTATTGAACATTTTCTAGTTAAAATGTTAAATTCTTCAATCAGTTAATAAAGGTAATATTTATACTTCAATAAATTTTACAATTAATAATTCAATACAATAGAAATAAATTATATAAATTTATTCCAAATTTTGAAATGAAAACCTCCTTAGTGGCGTCTGAAATTTTCAAGAAACTATTTCAACTAGTACAGAACAACTCCGCAAATATTTCAAAGTGATAAAAAGCTTGGAACAATTGATATTATAAATATTCATTTATACACTCGCGGCTTACATGCACAGCCACTCACACGCCACACACACACACACCCTGTACTACTTTTTATTACTTCGTGCTCATCCTGTATTTGATTGTAATCGGGCATTAAAATCTTTAAATATAGAAAACGCTCTTTAGCTGTCTGGACGCACGTGGGAAGCCTAACTAGCGCGTGATCGCAGGAACCACAGGATGTCCAGACTGTGGACTCTCCCTTCCCCTGCCATTATAAAGCACGCGTCTGATTGTGCAAACATGTTTGCCCCGCTGACGCTGTAATTACTGGTTCGATATGAAACGTGTAAAGCACAAAATATTAGATTTCATATTTTTAATGACTTACAGAAGAATCGTCCGGATTTGAGTAACCCGTTATTAGAAGTGTGAATGGACTGCTTGGTGAAGTTACAGACAAACAAACGTTATTTTACTAGATTAAAGCAAACAATAAAATGTTCAGCTTCGGGATTAGGCGTGGAAAATAGGTGTGAGTTGATAATAAAGATAATGGTAAGAGTAGAATATATTATAAGATGATAATGAAACACAATTTTTGTACTATTTTAGCTGACACAACATTACATAATAATCCCGTAGAACAATAAGAAGGTAAATATTGTCAACTTTTCTTCCGATCTATAAGAATAAATACTTTTTTCCCAAAACGTTTGTCCAATCAGGTAACTAATTAATTTAGATATAATTTTTTTAATACTTTAAACAGCTAAGTATTTTTGATGTTTTGTGTTCCGGATAGGTAAATGTCTTCTTGGTTGCGTGGACTTTCCGACCGTGGGACTTCCGACCAAAGACACAGGCGTGGTATTTGCGATCACAAAAATTTCATCCGTGGAAGTTTCGACCACTGACAAAACCACGTTGGATTTCCTACCATTCAATTCACTACTCCACAATTGTGATGTGACGAGTCGAGTATTTTACTCGAAAGGTATCGAGTCAACAGAGTATCGAGTCGACTCGATTCTTATACTACGATACTCGAGTATCAACCCGGTCAAATAGTTTACGAATTCCAAAAATTAGCAGGTAGCAGCTGAAGCAGCAAATTTAACAAGTTTAAACGGCGTTTAATCGAGTCGACAAAATACTCGACTCGTCACATCACTACTCCACAAAAAATTATGTAAATCATTTGAAAAATATCCTTTCACATTTTATCCAGGCTTAGGACTGGCTACGTAGGCCTATAGCGCAAACATACGCATGTTTAAATATTTTTCTTTAGCAAGTGATTAAACACTCTTGTCGTATTTTAAGGATATAATTGTATTATTTTACATTACTATACAGCAGTGATTAAACACTCTTGTCGTATTTTAAGGATAAATTATAATTGTATTATTCTACATTAGTATACAGCAAGTGATTAAACACTCTTGTCGTATTTTAAGGATATAATTGTATTATTTTACATTACCATACAGCAAGTGATTAAACACTCTTGTCGTATTTTAAGGATATAATTGTATTATTTTACATTACCATACAGCAAGTGATTAAACACTCTTGTCGTATTTTAAGGATATAATTGTATTATTTTACATTACCATACAGCAAGTGATTAAACACTCTTGTCGTATTTTAAGGATATAATTGTATTTTATTACATTACCATACAGCAAGTGATTAAACACTCTTGTCGTATTTTAAGGATATAATTGTATTTTATTACATTACCATACAGCAAGTGATTAAACACTCTTGTCGTATTTTAAGGATATAATTGTATTATTTTACATTACCATACAGCAAGTGATTAAACACTCTTGTCGTATTTTAAGGATATAATTGTATTATTTTACATTACCATACAGCAAGTGATTAAACACTCTTGTCGTATTTTAAGGATATAATTGTATTTTATTACATTACCATACAGCAAGTGATTAAACACTCTTGTCGTATTTTAAGGATATAATTGTATTTTATTACATTACCATACAGCAAGTGATTAAACACTCTTGTCGTATTTTAAGGATATAATTGTATTATTTTACATTACCATACAGCAAGTGATTAAACACTCTTGTCGTATTTTAAGGATATAATTGTATTATTTTACATTACCATACAGCAAGTGATTAAACACTCTTGTCGTATTTTAAGGATATAATTGTATTATTTTACATTACTATACAGCAAGTGATTGAACACTTTTGACATATTTCAAAAATGCAATTGTAATATTTTACACCATTATACTCAAGTGAATATACAGTTTATATTGTACAGGTATATGAATTCTCTAATACATTTTTTTGTAAATACGAGTAAGCCAGAGATTGTAAACATTTTAGTAGGACTTTATATAGGAGGAGTGGTGACAGATCGGAAATCTCAAGTCTCGAATCCGATCGGTCGGAAACGCCACAGCAGCAGGTGTTCAAACAATAGGATCGCAAATACCACGGTCGGAAAACCCAAGTAGTCACCTTCTTTACCCCTGACCACGTATACTTCAGGCAAGGCAGCCTGCCCAAAAGATGGCGTAATTTTCGTCTGTCACCATTACCAGAGCATCTTTTCCTTATCCTACCTATTTTCTTCTCCCTTTCTCGCGAATGATGTAATGATTAGATACCTCTTTATGGCTCCATTAGAGAGTAGGTCCACTCCATGGACTCAAGATAACATGATCCCCCTTACGTCCTCTGTCAGTGTGTTATATACCTACCTTCATCATATGCAATTCCCTTCTACTCCATCTAGGCGATGATAGATTTGTAATACAACTAGGCAGTTGTCCTGTTTACAAACAATTCCAAAACTACAATATACAATAATAAAAAATAAGACTTAAGGGAAGCTATAGTGAAACTGTTTGTTCGTTATGTAGATATATTTAAACAATCTTTGTTTATTTTAGTGCGACTAATATCTTTCTTTATACAGATCTTGTTGCTTATTTTGTTACTGAAAATGTTTAGTTAGACGATGTATTAAATTTATTTATATAACTTATCATAATAACATATTCGCCCTATTTTATTTTAGTTTGTAGTTTTTATTAGACGGAATTTTAATGTTTATAAAATCACATTATACACACACACACACACACACACACACACACACACACACACACACACACACACACACACACACACACACACACCAACACATACACACACACCAACACATACACACACACACACACACACACACACACACACACCAACACATACACACACACACACACACACACAAACACCAACAAACACACACACACACACCAACACATACACACACACCAACACATACACACACACACACACACACACACACACACACACACACACACACACCAACACATACACACACACACACACACACACACACACACACACACACACACATACACACACACACACACACATATATATATATATATATATATATATATATATATATATATATATATATATATATATATATATATGTCCACAGTGTGTGGGGGGGGGGTGTTGTCCTCTCTTTCTTCCCCACTAAGAACTCCATTTTAATACTAGTATCCTACTTTCCTACATCCTTTGTACGTGTCTATACGACTTTAGCAGTTTTATTTTCATGTCCTCTACAATTTGATTTGACACTTTCAATAAACCCACTTTATAAGGGTTGTAATATAAAGGGTTTCAGATGTAATTAAAGGTTGATGTAAGTGGTGGATAGTGTGAACTATAGGATGCCCATATTTTAAGGTGAATGTGCATTGTGATAATTGGTGAAAAAGCAGCGAAAACTATTTGGTGAAAGTTTGCTGAATTTGTTGGACCAATTTGCTGAATCAATATGACCTAAACGTACCAGTTTTACAATTTTATTTGTGTTGTAAAAAATTTGTATCCTAATATATTTTTAACGTTGATTGTTGTAGTCATCTTGAACTCATTGATTAATTAAAATTTTTTAACGCTTTGAAAAAATTACCAAACTTGATTTCACTTTTCCACCAGATCTGAATCTGAGGTGGGTTGAAGTAACAGGGAATTGAACCTCCAAACGTTTTGATGGGAACTAAAAATTAAATTATTTTACAGTACAAATAAAATAAATTTTGTAACTCATACAAAATTTCCAATCACTCCAAAAGTCCAAAATTCACTAAGAATAGACAAAGGGAAACACTAGTCCTTACGATCCTATTTTACACCCGTATTAGAGCAGTTTGTAATTTAAAAAAAAATGTTTTCTAGTACATTCTAGTGCTACAAAGGAATAAAGACCGTTGGACAGTATCAAGTATTTATACGAAACATTTACTGAAGTTTTTAGATTGTTTTGTACAATCTGAAAGTTGTGTTGCTTTACTGCGGGGCATGTATAATAATAATTCTTTTTGCAACATACTGTCGCGAAATGGTATCATTTTATTTATATTTGAGAGAAAAATGTTTTCAAACCACCTTGACCCCAATTTGCATCTCCATTGAAAGCAGAGCTGACTAAACAAAACGTTCATCACGGATGAAGCAATGCTTGGTGAGCATGTTAGCGGCGATCAGACGCGGGTTGGTCACCACCGTAGCATTATTTCTGTTGGACTGGGCCCAAGAATGTGAAGCTACGCGTGGCGCATTACACAACTCCCAGGGGATAGCCCAACACTTCGCTCCAGTCTGAAAAGCGGGTCAATGCTAATAAAACAGGCAGAATTTTTCCTTTACCAAAAGCCATATTAACGAAATTGGGTTCAGGTTTATTGGAGATTTAAGTGAAATATTATAAGGATTTATTTTTACAAGTTGTTTTTAGAAACAAGTAATATATAAAAAAGAACGTAAAAGTTAATTCTTACTTAACATTAAACGTTATTTTAGTTACTTTTTAATAAATAATTACAATGAATATAAATAACGTAACATAACCTATGCATTAAAACAGCTGTTCTACCACATAACCTATACATTAAAACAGCTGTTCTCTACATAACCTATAACATAAAACCAGCTGTTTTATGAAATTATATGTTAACACTTATTTTAAGTCAAATGAAAACCACAACTATATTGCATATCTTGCCTCTTTTCTGAAAAGTTTTTCACCCATATAAAGCTAAAATTAATTCATTAAATTTCATTAATGAATTATATTTGAAAAAAAACTTTATTAAATTCAAGTGTCATCCCATACAGGTTTAAAAATGTATTTGACCTTGAGTGGATGAATAAAAATTATTTTATTAACGATTGAATATTTAGGTATTATATATAGGGAGAGTGTGAAATAATAGAAGGAATTGAATAAATCCATTAAGTGTGCAGGAGAGTGGGAAGCAATTTTAAAACATAATCTAGCGTTTTTAATGAATTAAATCATTACATTTTGTATTTTCCTCTTCAAACGTACGACTGTGAATTTCTGTGAACTTTTAAACATTTACATCCCTAAACGTTATCTAACTACATAGCTTTATATATAAAACAGCTGCTTTACCACATAACCTGTAATATAAAATCAGCTGTTGTATGAAATCATATGTTATTTCTGAGTTTAAGCCAAAATAGTACTATACCGAACCCTATTCTGAATTATGATGAGATGTACACTCACAAATGTTTTGATAAAAAAAAACTCGGTCGATACGTGAGTCAAAAAACCATGTGTATACACACACAAACACTCTCTCTCTCTCTCACACGCACACTCTCTCTTTCTCTCTCACATACACACATACAATTAAAAAAATACAATAGGGCTACCCGTTATTATACATAGATCTGTGTAATTATATAGCAGAATTTGTTTTATTTATGTATTCTTCCTTTAATATTAATGTAATTAAAAATACAGTAGTAGTTTTGGTCTACCCTTTATCTAATAACTAATTACTTTCAGTATTACAGTAATAGCATGTAAAGTACTGTGTATACAGCTCATGGTGCACTATAAATGCTTTCTAAAACGTAAACTGTAGCTATATATTTAATATAATTATATATGTTTGACTATCCGAACACCTTCCTGTTCTAATAGGCTCGGACAATCGACTCTCTACTGTATGTCAATGCCCTAGTATTGTTAGAGAGAACATGTTCTGCCTTTAAGGTTAGGTTATATTTTTAGGTTAGGTTTCTCGTTGCGCACTTGAGGTATAAACGGCGAACGCCTCGGTGTATGACATTGTAAAGGCTTTTCAATGAACGGTTTCACGTCGTAATAACGCGCGAGAGGACGCAGGAATGCCAACAAGGAAAAGTGAAAACGGAAACATGTGTCTCTTTGCAAACAGGCGAATGTGTATTGCCAATAGCTCAATGAGTGTTTGTTTATGCGCCGCTGACAAATGCGCGAGTAATGTAAAGGCAACTAAAATAAACTCAAGTTGTGTACAACAGCTGAGGTGCGCAGTCACCGTGTTCGGCCCACAGCGGCTTTGCTATTCTTATTATTAAAAACTTCACTGTTCTAATATTAATAATATAATATATAGAAATAAACTTTACACTTAATCAAATTATATACCGCTACGTTCCATTCAATTTTGATTATATAAAGTTTTGATCGATTTTATGTAGGCCTACATACATATATTTATGAATATATACGAGTACTAAGCCTTTTCCCGTACTCGCTTGCGTTCTTGTCTGTGTGTGTGTGTGAGCGCGCGCTATCTATGATGGATAAAGATCCAAATTATTGTTATTGGTTGGGCACGTTTAATAGATCATTTTTTATTAACGGATATTTGTCCAATATTTCATTGTTGATTTTTAAAAATGTATTATATGTTGAGACAAGAGGTTGAGTATCGAAGCAGACACTTTGAGCGCAAAGTTTGCAGATTATAGGAGTGGCTTGTTTTCGTCCAACAGCACATCTTTGTCAAGAAAACTACCCAAGCCAAATGTTGTAAGAAAAATTGTCTCCGAAAAGATTACTTTCTTCATTTACCTCGACCGGAAGCTTGAGCTAACATTGTGCTAAGAAAAACCTTCCGAAGCAAGAGACATCCGGTTTACTTGCCTTGGGAACTGGAGAAAAGAAACACTTGTTTCTTGCGGCACCCTAACCTTAGTCCAGTCAGCAATAGTGGTTGTTTTGGTCTCTATAAATGACACGCGAGGCAGGAAGTCAAGCATAATTCTGTTAGCCAAAGCGTATTGGAACTGTGCACTGCACTGTTTTTTCGGTGTTTCCGGTCAACATGTTTCCGCTTAGGGAGGTGTTATAGTAAGAGAGAATTGTGGGTCACGTGTACAGGATAATATCCCTGAGATAAATTTGGAGTGTTTCCTGTTTGTGACACCATGGCGCATTTGTCTAGGTATATGGATACACTAGAGTGCAGTTTGGCTGAAGATAAAGGTAATGTTGCCTTTATACAAGGCAAGGGCTACTTTCCTAAGCCAGACTAGCTCTCTTTCTCTCTCTCTCCCTCCCTCTTTCTCTCCCTCTCTTTCTCTTCCCTCTCTCTCTCTATCTCTCCCCTTTCTCTCTCCCTCCCTCTCTCCCTCCCTCTCTTTCTTCCTCTCTCCCTCTCTCTCTCTTTTCTCCCCTCCCTCTATCTCTTCCGCTGTCAAAGTTATTTTATAAACCAATAGACATGTCCCTTCCATGAGGGTTGTGTAGAATTAACCTCCGTTATACTCCCTCGTAGCCAAACCACCCATGTAGACCGGGGTCCTTTCAGCAGCAGGGACCTTAAGAGCCACTGCGTTGTATCAGTTTTATGTAGCGTGATACCAAGTTTTATGTTCACAGGAATATCAGGCATCTCCAGAGGCAAGAGCTGTCGCTCGCAATCAGTTCAATACTTCCCCAGTAGATCCAGAACTCTCTGTAGTGGCGTATTGAATCTTAGCCGGGTATTAGCGGTGACAGAAGTTTCCAACTGTGCATGATCTTTCAAGGCGACGACAATTTGTATGTGTGTGTGTGTGTGTGTGTGTGTTGTTACTGTAAAAGCACGTACACATTGGTAAATCTTACGTTTTTCCAGTAAAACAACATTAATTATCCTTTAATAGTAAACGTCTTAACTCTTCTTTGATCACGGCTCATTTCGAATTTTGACCATCACTGACTCAGGTTAGTTTTGGGTTTTACCCTAGATACAAGGCTAATGCTACCTAACCAAACCTTTGTCTTTACCCCACATCAGATCTCTACATCTAATGGGTCGCTGTTTTATCCCACATCAGATCTCTACTTTGTTGGGGCGCTGTCTTTACCCCACATCAGATATCTACTTTGTTGGGCCGCTCTCTTTACCCCATATCAGATATCTACGTCTAATGGGTCGCTTTTTTACCCCACATCAGACCTCTACTTCGATGAATCGCTGTCTTAACCCCACATCAGATCTCTACTTTGGTAGGCCGCTGTCTTTACCCCACATCAGATATCTACTTTGTTGGGCCGTTGTCTTTACCCCACATCAGATCTCTACTTTGGTAGGCCGCTGTCTTTACCCCACATCAGATATCTACTTTGTTGGGCCGTTGTCTTTACCCCATATCAGATCTCTTCGTCTAATGGATCGCTGGTTTACACCACATCAGATCTCTACGTTCATGGGCAGTTGCTACGCTCATTGCCAACGAAAATATGATTCAGAAATACTCATTGTTTTATTCCCCAAATCAACATCTACCAACCGCCATTGGTGAAACCTAGCGTCTCCCAAGCTTTAATATTAAAAATCCTGAAAATAGTCTCTTATGTCCTAAGATTTAATAATATTCAGACTTTTACACTCGCGCGCGCGCGCGCGCACACACACACACACACACACACACACACACACACACACACACACACACACACACACACACACACACACACACACACACACACACACACACACACACACACACACACACACACACACACACACACACACACACACACACACACACACACACACACACACACACACACACACACACACACACACACACACACACACACACACACACACATAAACACACACACACACACACACACACACACACACACACACACACACACACCACACACACAAATGTTGTATACGATATATGATTGAAGCATTTATTTTAAAATTGTTCCCATTATCTATTATACTTTTTTCCGAAGGTACTAACAAACCTTTCCGAATTTGGTAGCACAAAAATGGTTAGAAATGTAGAATATCTACATATAAAAATATTCTACGTTAAACATTATTACTAACTTACTGTGATTTGGGATGCCTGCCCTCGTGCCGTGTGTATATCTGTCCGTGTGTGTGTGTCTTTTTTGGCGCGTGTGAGCGCTCGCGTGTGCTATTATTAATAAGGTAATTTGAAAGTTGTTAAGAAATCGAATTCATTCCGATACCAACTTTCCGACAGAGTGTTTTAAAATAGCAAATCAGTGTTTGTGTAACCTTCATAAAGCACAGTAAAACTGCCTCATGTTACACTCGCTTCTGTTGCCATGGCGACGGCACATTCTCAGCTGTTTGTGTTCAGTAATTGGAGGCTGCAAGAAGCCAGTCAACTTAATTCTGCCACTCCATCAAGTTTCTCATTTGCAATTTAGTCTTTTAAGTTTAGTAATTACACACGTTTGTCGCCACGCGAGACGAACTATTGTTATTACATAATAATAAATCTTTCTGCGAATATTTGAACTGGAGTATTATTTCCACGTTACCATATTTGCGTTACCATATTTGCGTAAAAGAGTTTATTTAAAATATAATTTGATTAGTTTACGTTTTACGAAAAAACCTAGATTTTGGAATAAATTTTCGTATTCGGTTAAATGTTTAGAATTAAAGGCTACTCATGTTAGTCAGAAAAACACGAGATTTTGTCTTGAAAAGTGCATTTTACAACATTATAAATTCAATCCAAAACAAAAATATAGGTATAGAAAAGTCAGGCTATGTTAATTAGGGCATTGTGCACCCGTAGCAGCACTGTGTGATCGTCTAAGTGCTTCAGATAAACACTAACAAGTAATTTAAAAGAATGTTTTAAAGTCAATTTTAACTTAGATCAACAAAGAAAAACTTCATATTAGTTAATTTTATAAAATAATTACACTTAATATAAATAAGGTAACATTATATAACAGCTGTTATATAACCTACAACATAAAATCAGCTGTTTTATGAAATCATATGTTATTACTTATTTTAAGCCAAGTGGGACGAAATAACTATTGCATACTTTGTCCCTTTTGTGAAAAGTTTGTTTCTCATATAAAACTAAAATTAATTCATTAAAATTGATTAAAGAATTAATATTTGAAAAAAACTGTATTAACATCATCAAGTTTCATCCACTTCCAGTTTAAAAAATGTATTTGAATTTGAGTGGATGAATAAAAAACCTATTACCGATTGAAGATTTGAACAAGATGTGTATATATATATATATATATATATATATATATATATATATATATATATATATATATAAGGAGAGTGTGAACTAATAGAAGGAATTGAAAAATCAAGAAGGTTGTTTACACCCTACGTTTCTGACGTCAGAGAATGTGGCACACCAGAAGTGCTACACTAAAGTGTCGCTATATGTGTACACGTTAACGTATAACCCTACCATTCTGCAATATTACCATGCGTTTACAATGGCTTTGGATCAGAGTTTCTTACTTAACCTATTTTTGAAACGATTTATTGCAACTACTTGTCGCACAAACTTGTTTTGTTGCACTTCATTGTTGTCGCTTTTAGTAACAGCGGTCGTACAGCTAGTGTAACAAGCCAGACGGACCATAAATCCAGAGTTAATCAGTCGGAAACACTTTGCGAACACTCGGCCGAGCTCTGGAGACTGTGGGCATGCCTGCCGTAAAGAGCTTTCCGAGTTATAGGCCGTTGCCGGGGTTCATCGACCGGCTTGACAATTCAGAAGTGTCGCATTCCGGGCATCGCAACGCCGCTGCACACGTGGACGCTGGCGCCCGCCCAAACGCCCGCTATAACATGACTTGATCATCTTTTCGCCAATATCACTCTGTCCGTGGCTCGTTCTATCTGTCTTCCAAGTACTAAGTCTTTTGTACCCATAAACACAGCGATACAGCGAGATTTATCACCTTAATGTGGCGCAAATAATTGATGGACAATTTTAATGTCGGTTTGAAATAGCGTATTAATAAAATATTGTTTAATTTTGCCTTTCATATTCTACATTTATCCGTGAAAAAACATTAAACTTTTTATTGTTGCCGAATTGCCAAACTATGACTTCTACAACAATGAGTTGAAATTGATCGAACCAAACCTGTTTTTCTTTATAAAAAATATTAGTAAGCGGGTAATTTTAAACTAACGATTACGAATAGTTTAATACCGTTTAACTCAAAGTTTACCGTCATTCGTTTAATGGGGCTTAAGTCATGTTTAATAACGTTCAAGTAACATTTAATAACGTATAAGTGACGTTGAAATAAAGTTTAAAGTTTACATGATATGTTTCATGATACATGTAATATGTTTCATAACTTTTAAATCGCGTCTACGTAACGGCAACGTAAAGTTTAATAACTTTTAATTAACGTTTGATGGTTTACCCAAAGTTTTATAACGATTAAGTGACGTTGAAATAAAGTTTAATAACCTTTACCAGCGTTTCATTACGTTGAAATCGCGTCTAAGTAACGCTAACGTAAAGTTTAATAGCGTTTAATCAACGTTTAATGACGTTTACGTAACCTTTAATGACTTTTTTATCGTTTGAATACGTTTAAAATAGCTTTTACGTAGCGACTAATAATATTTAGGTGAAGTTTTATAACGTTTAAGTTATGTTCAAGTGACGTTTAATAATTTTCCCGTGTAGTTTTATTAACATTAAAAATCGTTTAGGCAACGTTTAATAATGTCTGAGTATAGTTTAATAAGGTTTAGGTAACGTTTAATAATGTCTGAGTATAGTTTAATAAGGTTTAGGTAACGTTTAATAATGTCTGAGTATAGTTTAATAAGGTTTAGGTAACGTTTAATAATGTCTGAGTATAGTTTAATAAGGTTTAGGTAACGTTTAATAATGTCTGAGTATAGTTTAATAAGGTTTAGGTAACGTTTAATAATGTCTGAGTATAGTTTAATAAGGTTTAGGTAACGTTTAATAATGTCTGAGTATAGTTTAATAAGGTTTAGGTAACGTTTAATAATGTCTGAGTATAGTTTAATAAGGTTTAGGTAACGTTTAATAATGTCTGAGTATAGTTTAATAAGGTTTAGGTAACGTTTAATAATGTCTGAGTATAGTTTAATAAGGTTTAGGTAACGTTTAATAATATGTGAGTATAGTTGAATAAGGTTTAGGTAGCGTTTAATAATGTTCAAGCATCGTTTTAACAGCGTTTACATTCTTAATGTTTAGGTAACGTTTATTACAGTTGAATAATGTTTATTTACACCGAAGAGTTTGTCATAGATAGCAAATTAACGTAAGCTGGATAGTTTGATAAACATGCATAGATTGGTTGTAAAGTGCGAGTGTAGTTTATGTAAGATGAAAGTCACATTTTCTAGATTTCCCTTCCAAATGAACTAAAACAGGTTGGTTTCTAACACCTTTACTTCTGTAGGATGTTTCATTAGAATAAATCACTAATAGTGCCTAGTCTAGCAGTTGGGGTACTATCTATGGTACCTTCCTGGTTAGTGTGTTACGTAGAGCACCAAAATATTAAAAAATGTTTTTAATTTTGTAGGTGAATTGGCTTCTTCTTCTTCTATGCAAGCCGCAATCTTTTGTGCAAACCTTCTCGTTAGTCTCATCTCTTACGCGTCTCTTTTTCGTTATGGAGCGTGGCGCTTTCATTTCTTATGATCGGGTTTCTCGTTTAGTAACTCATATCTTTCTGCTGCATAAGTCTAGGGCTCGACCGAAGCAGTAGTCAAACACCGACCCAATCACAACACATACATCTCCGCGCGCACATTATCGTACTGAACTGTCTATTCTTACTTGGTTATAGAGTAGACATCACTGAAGCGGCCCCACCCACATCATGTTACCACCTTGATACCACCTAATTCTTCTTACCCTACCTCCTTCAAGGGGCCTAACGGTCGGCATCCTCCTTATAACCCCGATAGAGAGAAGACATCAGCGTAGCGGCCCCAGGTACATCATGTTACTCTCTTGATACCACCTAGTTCTTCATATCCTACCTCTTTCAAGGGGCCTAACGGTCGGCTTCCTCCTTATAACGCCGATAGAGAGAATGTCTATTTCAGATATGCCGCCCTGCACACGGGATAACATGAAGCCCTTATATCCTCTATCAGTAGGCACTACTCTCCTAACTTGAATCTATATTCACCATCCTCTTGTATTCAACGTAAGCGAAAATACCAACTGGCAAGTGGTACTCCGCACCCCCCCCCTGCTATACCTCACGACCCTTCACGTAAGAGACATGACTTTATATATCCCACATCGGGGATTTAAATGTGTCAATCATCAATACATTTAACATCCTTTTCAGATCATTCATTACCAATATTAGTAAAACGAGATAATACTTTTAAACACAATGATATCTGTAAACTTTTAACAGGCGCTATACGCGATGTTTGAATTAATAAAGGGAATATAAACCTATCCAGGTTATTTTAGGTTGGGATGCGTTATGTTGAGTGAGGTTAGGCTTAGGATGGGTTAGGTTGGGTTTAGGGTGATTTAGGTTGGGTTGGGATGCGTAAAGTTGAGTTAGGTTGGGTTTATGATGGGTTAGGTTTTGTTTTAGGGTGAGATATGTTTGGTTGGGATTGGTTAGGTTAGGTTGGGTTGGATTAGGTTGGTTTGAGATGTATTTTGTTGGATTAGGCTATGTTAGATTAGGTTAGCTTGGGACGAGTTGGGTTGGTTTCAGATGCATTATGTTGGGTTGGGATAAATTAGTTGGGTGGAATAGGCTAGGATGGGTTAGGTTGGTTTGGGATCCATTATGTTAAGTAAGTTGGGTTAGGTTGGGTTTAAGGTGAGTTAGGTTGGGTTGGAATTTGTCAGGTTAGGTTGGGACGGGTTAGGTTGGTTTGAGATGCATTATGTTGGATTAGGATGAATTAGGATGAGTGGAAGTTGGGATGGGTTTGGTTGGGCTAGAATCGGTTATGTTACGTTGGGGCGTGTTAGGTTGGTTTGGGATCCATTAGGTTGAGTTAGGTTGGGATGGGTTAGGTTGGGATGGGTTAGGTTGGGTTTAGGATAGGTTAGATTGGGTTCAGTTAAAATTTTCGGAGGCTAAGTCAAGTAGATTTGTACCTGTTAATGCTACAATATTTGTGTAACTGGTTGGGTTTAAGTAAGTTGAAGGCGTAGTTACGCAAGGAATTACGAAGAACCAACTCCTTTTGTTGTACATTTAAGGCGATCAACCATTGAGAATATTACCGCATACGAAATACCGCAGGAAACGGTTGTGAATATAGGCAGGACTAGAAACCCCCCTGGTACAGGCTAGGCCTATAAGGGAGATCATGCCTCTTCCAACTAGAGAGCGGTAAACCTCTCTGCCAGTGTTGTAAAGATTTCAATGACCCGTTACCCATGACCAATGGCGTAGCCAGGGGAGGGCTCAGGGGGCACGTACCCCCAAAACAACCAATCTTAGCAAAACAGCTTCCCGACAACCCAACAATTGTATAATTTTAATTACCAAAATAGCATAAAATATTATTTTCAGATATAAAAATGTACAAAATTTCCCCAGGAAGGTTTTTCCCTCCGAACCATTGTCCTGTCCATGACAAACAATAAATTACTTCAATGTATCTTAGTTTAGTTAGCTCCTAAAAGGATAAACCATAAAAAGTAAAAGACTATTTGTGTCTCGAGTGAGTCACTGACATTGACTCACTATACGTTCAGGAGATTTTATTTCGTTTAATACTGCAAAGATCATTTCGTGGAAAGTACGGTTTGTTTACAAAGCATAACAAAGACATTGTACATGCGAAGTTTTTAAAGCAACTTTGGGCGTTTATAAACAACGATACATTTTCCTGTTTGAACAAAGCTAATGTAAAGTTCAACAGTTGTAACGGGTAAATCATCCCAGAATATCCCTGTAACTCGGTGGTCCTCTTTGCTTTCCCTCAATGCGTCTCTCGTGCGTCTTAGAATACTAGAAAATATTCCTGTAAGATGTTTTTATTAAATTCCTTCTATTGACGCACACTCTCTTTATATACAAATTTGCATTTGTTAATAAAATAAGTTTTTATTCATCCAATCAATTTCTAATAATTTTTTTTTTTTAACCCATAGTGGATGACAACTGATGTTAATACAGTTTTTCAAATATTATTCATTAATTGAAATTTAAAAATGTTATGTCCCTGTCGGTTTCGAACTGTGGATCTACATATTTGAAAACTTTTACCACTGAGCTACAGTGATTCGACAATGGTCAAGTGACCGAAAGGTGCCTCATCACATAAGCTAAAATTATTGCACTTAGTGGTGGAAAAAATGTTTACAATTAATAATAATAATTGTATATATATATATATATATATATATATATCGTAATATGTATTCTTGTGTATTAATAAAGAACTAAGTCAAAATACAAATACAAGAATTGTAAATTCAATTAGAATTCTTGTATTTGTATTTTGACTTAGTTCTTTATTAGGGATATATATATATATATATATATATATATATATATATATATATATATATATTAATTGTAATTATAAAATAAAAAGTAACTAAAATTAACATTTGTTTTTGTCGACCTCAGTAGCAATTGACTTTAAAAAAACTCTTTCTGTATTACTTGTTTAATGTTTGTTACTTGAACGAATCAAAGGAATAGTGGTTGTTGATGTGGACGAAGTAATAAGGAAAATACTAACTTATAAAAAGAATGCATTACTGACAGACAGCTCTTAAATACCAAATTGAAGAGAAAAGAACAACGATTGTTGACTTACCTTAATATATTCCGAGCTCTATTTATTGATATACGGACATCAAGGTACTCGATTTGTCGCCTTCTTCTGTAGATTTTGGTAATTATTTTACATTCTACAAGTAAACGTTATTAGCAAACAAAAACTTTACCCGGCGATGCTAAGAAAAATAGAAAAAATTTTAAAATTTTGAAAAAAACCTCAATTTAGATTAATAAACAAGACGTTTGATAAGACAGAAAATACGGTTTTCTCCAAGCTAATACAGATAGACCTTGAACAATAAAACACAAATTGGGCTTAGAGGAGTGTGTCATTGTGTATCCACGTGAATCCTTAACCCCTGATATATATATATATATATATATATATATATATATATATATATATATTAAATATGGTGATATGTTTTCTTGTAATATAGTTAATAAATTAAAAATATTTCAAAAACAAGAATACTTTTAATGAATATATTTATTCAAAGCTTTTCGCCGATAAAATAATTGTGTACAAATATTTTATTAGATAATTATTTTCCTGAAGATGCTGATACTATTTTATCGGCGAAAAGCTTTGAATAAATATATTCATTAAAAGTATTCTTGTTTTTGAAATATTTTTAATTTATTATATAGGGTAATGACAGATCACAGACAATTTTCCTTTTTTTTAAAGCATAATTTAAATAAGCAAAATAAAAAAAAATAAAAAAAAAATAACTCATAGTTAACTGCAGCCCTTTATGACAGTAGAGTAAAATCTTAAGGCTATCCATTATTTAAATACACGTGTTTACTTCATCCTAACTTAGGTCTACTAAACTAAGGAAAATGCTATAAAGAAGTGGTGACACCGGATAGGTTGTTATCATCTCGAACATAAACAATTAAGATAAGTTATTACAGTCAAACTATTTTGAATATTATTGTATTTTAGGTTGTAATTTTGTGAACATACCCTCTGATGATGCTGACATGGTGATCTAAAAGTACATAAGGGTTTAATCTTAGGTAACTTGTAATATTAATTATTCAATTCCTTATATCTGTTCACACTCTCCCTATATATATAACTTGTTCAAATCTTCAAGCGTTATTAAAATACTGCATATTCGTCCACTCAAGTACTAATGCATGTGGAGTACTAATACACTAACGTGTAGTGGATGACACTTGATGTTAATACAGCTTTTCAAATATTAATTCATTAATTAAATTTATTAATTAATTAGTTTTAGTTTTATTTGGGAGAAAAACTTCTCACAAAAGGGGCTAGGTATGCAATATAGTTATTTCGTCCCATTTGTCTTACAATAAATGATTACGTATAATTTCGTGAATCAAGTGATTATGTTATAGGTTATGTGATAGAAAAGCTGTTTTAGCACTAGGCTATGTTACTCTATTTATATTAGTTGTAATTATCCAATAAAAAGTAACTAAAATAAAATCCTTCTGTATACTATTCTTTAAACTTAGCTTGTGATAGTATGATAATACAAATAAAAAGCGAAGACAAAACTCAGAAATTATTCATTTATTTTAGTAGCAACACTCACTGATAATGATGACTTTATCATTGAAACGCGTATGAGTTAATAAATGCATAATTTTTGAGATTTACGTACGTTTTTTTATTTCTATTAAAATCATTCTTTGTTGACCTGAATAAGAATTGGCCTTAAGTTTTTTTTTTAATATTTCTTGTTTTTATTATCATTGTGGTATTGGGGCATTTGCCAATATTTATATTGTAATAATTTTCTAGTATTAAAACTTACAGCTAACATAAAATACGTCGTGCTACTACTCCCTACATTCTTCAAGTTTGAGATATTTTGAGTGGTTGTTACCCTTAGAAAGTTAATGCATGTCTGATGGGAACTACAAACTGAATATTTGTTTAATGATTTCTGCAAATATATTCTCAGAGTTATGTATCTAAATTATATTACAATTCATGAATTAATTGTTATATTTTATTACAATTACAAAAATATTACCGTATTCGTGTTGGATGCTCATAAGAAAAAGCAATACAAAATTTATCAAAGAATACATTTTGGCAATCAGTTTTACAGATTTTCATTTATTTCGTCGTGAAAACTTACGATTTATTTAAGAATGGAATTTTACATTTATTTATAAATACGTCTCTTTCGGTTCGTTCAAACTCTTAAAAACGCTGTTAACTTTACTGAGGATGTCGCCAAGTGGAAACGTGTCGTAGAATTTTATGAGACTTGTAAAAAATACGAGCACTATACAGAATCTGCGAGTCTTTCTTTTAGTTTATTTGACGCGCTTGAGAGAGGGGGAGAGGCGGAGGGGCGGGAGGCTGTAGCACCTTGTATATCAGTCGGGTACGTTAGCGACAACAAAGCGTTTAAACTAGGCCACACCCAAGGACGCATAACTAGTCACTTTTTTCTGTAACATCACAAATCTGTCTAAATGACCGTCCATATTCGCATCTCAATGGGTTACGGATTGACCCATATTCCAAAATAATCGCCCCCATCTGTTCCAATGTTGGAGTATAGAATTATACCCTTAACAATGTATGCATTGGTAATACTTGACAAGGCTTGGATCAGCTCCGCATCTATTTCTATGAATTCATTCTAAACATGAAAAACGTTCTTTAATGGCGCAACCGCACGTAACTGTTACAATCTAAACTATCTCAGACACATAACATCACTGTGACATTACCCACTTTATGACGTTCTATGTAGCTAAACCAAAATATAGCTACAAGATATATTGGTAGGATGGAATTGGTTATGAAAACAATTTACAATGTGGCGTTCAGTGGGACTGGCCAGCCGAAGTTAATGGAACATTGGGAGAATGTAATTATTAAACATTTAAACACCGCAATAGCTTAAAGTGTAGCTAGTAACAACAAAGCAGTGTAGTTAATAAAAAACTTTTATTATTTTGAAAAAAGATCTGAATAAAACTTTCATTCAACGAATTAAATTAACATTTTTTTATTCAAAAGGAAATTATCAATTTAAAATATGATATAAATTTATAAAACTCATTGAATTATTACTTATAGCAAGATTTATTGAAATATGAATTATTATATTTAAATGATTGAAATATATAATAATAACATTTCAAGCTAAAATATCTGTAATATAGCGCTTAGATGCAGCTATATAGATGTGTTTGAGCGTGATAACAGTCGAAGTTTTTCCTAGTACAGTTTTTCTGTTCAGGCGCCCAAAAAAAGTATTCACTTTTTAAAAAATTGAGTTTTTTACGAAAATTAATTTTGTAAGTCTGTCCCTTGGTATCGTTTCTTACATATGTTAAGTTCATATGAACTGATTTTAGTGAAAAAACCCTGGTAAAACTATAAACAACCTATGCAAAGTTAATAAGTTTAGAAGCTTCGTACACTGACAACAACTACAACAACCCTCCTGAACTACAAAGCTCCTGAAGATATCAGTATATTACTTGATGAGAGAATATTGTCTTTTTTGGATGAAATGATTGTACATTAATAGATAAATATTCATCTACAATATACATATATATATGTAGTAGTAGCAGCCCGCTAGTAAAGAAGAGTAGGAAATCAGCTTTCGTAAGAGACGGACGTGTTTCCGGAGATCTAGAAGAAGGTTCCAGGATGCTGTTCCGTGGCTGAGAGGGAAACCTAGCCCAAGATGGACGTGAAGATTGTCTGCATTCGAGCGCCATCGATGTCGAATTTGAACTTTTACAATATGTAAAAATGGTAAAAACGTATTAAAGGCGTCCCTAAAACCGATCAGTTGCGATTGTTACAAGATCCAAGACAAAATCCGGAGGGAGAGGAGGAGCGATCCCATTGAAAGTTTCTGGGACGAGTCTGAATTTTATTAACAAATAAACATTTATTAAATTTCTTAAAACTATAAATTCAAATTTCCTTAAATAAAAACATAATTACTTATTGAAAATAATAATTAAAAAATATATAAGCTCTTTATTAAATAGCATTACAAGTTCTGGTCATTAAATATAAACTGTTCAAAAATAAAATGCAAGTTCTAATATCAAAAGATTAAAGTTACATCCAGTTATAACAATTTGACGTTTAACAAAAGCAAATCACTATATATATTCAAAATGAACAGTAACAAATTTTATTGAAAGTCAATATCAGTAAAAGAATAAGAAATTCATAAAGAAAAACTATATTAAATGATTTAGTAATAAAGTTAGTAAGACTTATTTTATGTCCATATGTCATATATTAAACATATAGTATCCAATAACTGAAAAGAATTAAATCCAGTAAAATTGGTTCTAGAATCCTTCAGATTTGTGTTTGGAAGGACAAATATAAATTAAACACAAACGCACTAGGAAGTAATCTTGCCTGTTACATCTACAAATAATTACATGGACATAAAATAAATTGGTATGAATTATTCTCCTGTTGTATTTAATTATGTATGTAAAATTATGTGTGTAATTTGAACTCTAAAAACCAAAATGTTTTCATAATGACTACAAAAGTTAAAGACGGTTGAATAATAGTTTTATCCAATTAATTGTTGACTTTTATGAAAAGATTATATGAACATTTCTGAACTTTTTAAACCAATTAAGTGTATTTCATGGTTAAAAAACTGTTTAATAATATTAAAATAAATAACGAAAATTCCCATAATTCACAAAATTGTAAAATATTTAAGAAAAACAAATTTTAATTTATATTTTAAGTTTCATTTAATTAAAACAAATTAAAACAAAAATGAATCAAATTATTATAACTACCCTGTGGTAAATACTAATAATATTTCTGGAATTTTTCCAACCAGCAACAAGAGTAAAATTAAATAATTCAATTAAACTAACAAAAATATTCTTTTACAATAGTCTTAAAATAGAAAAGTAATAGATAAATTTAGAGTCAAACAAAAATTTATAAAGTACAAATTATCACATAAGTGAGCTTGAACATTTTGGTTGGGTTTTAAACAAAGTTCAGGGATTTATCCATTTTGCAGATCACGCTCGACAAACCACCTGTGGTACACATACCTGTACCAAGATATAGTAAGTCGGGTGGGATCATATTTTGACCGCGGTTGAACCTGCTCGTTTCGGCCCCACAGTGTCCATCATCACCAGGTACAGCTTACGCGAAAACGCGTAAATGTGTTCTCGTTGATGGTAGGGTGTGGAATGCGAAAATCGGGGGTTCTCTCCCTGAGAGGGTTCCAACGATTTGGCCGCGGCAGTGTGTGTTTATTTTTACTTACAAACGTTTTATATACTAGAATATTAACCTCCAGCTGCTTGAAGCTTTTCGCGAACTAGTTTTATTGGCATTATCAAAACTCCTTACTGACACATCAATGTCATGTCGGCTTGAGCAGTTTACTATAGGCTGTAAGTTAGGCTGTCATAATGGCATGATGTGTCAGTGGGGAGTTCTGATAATGCCGATAAAACTAGTTTTCGAAAAGCTTCAAGCGACTGGAGGTTAATATTTTTGCATAAGGCAGTTTGCTTGTAATAATAAAACATGTACGTACAACACAGCAAATATCACCTAAGGTTATATCTGTAATGTTAAAGGGTACGGACATAAGAAGCTATCGTGTTTCCGCGAAAATCGCAAGATTTCCCCGAACTCTAGGTTAGAAAATTGAACAAACAGGCCCAAAAATAATTAACAAACATATTACCTACGCCTACCTGCTTAGTCGATTTTCTCACTAGAAGGTAAACAACTGAACTTTCCAGTTTATAGTACAATGATGGCCCAACAAAAACAATCTGTGATTGTACGAAAAAATATTCAAAAACTAAACATTTTACGTCTATAGTAAATATAAGCTTTAATACATACGAACAATATTTTGATACCACTATGGTACTACAGGAGCGCAATAAGTACTATACATATGTATAAATAAATATATATTATACAAATTAAATACTATTTAATATCACACACCGTTATAAAATATCACAAATTCAAAACAAAAACAAATAACACTATTATAAATTAAGTAAATATAAAAACAAAAAATATATTAATACAATTTATATAGTTTTATAAAGTTTTATATTAATTCCTTTAATATTTAACTGCGTTGTTAATTTGAATTTATATAATTGTTTATTGGGTTCTGACTTTATATTTTATTTATTATTGGGCTGCTGAAGCTGACACCCATAATGGTATCAAAACGCTGTGTATTAAAACTATTTGACGCTCTTATCTATGTTCAACTATCCTAACTATTTATGTTCAAGTCCTCTATAGCAGGTAGTTTTAAAAGTATTGTAATTTTTTTTTTAATATTATAAATTAGCTCTGTTTTACATTTTTTTTTATTGTAAGCTATTGCGATTTTCTATATTGCATAGATGTGTAAATATTATTTTTATATGCTATACTGAAGTTTTGTATTGTTCGGTGTAGGCATGAATGTGCGAGTGACATATGTTTGTAATTTTCAAGTTGAATCGGCGAGTAAATGTTAGGACTTATAACAAATAGGAAAGGCTTTTAGCTATGGGTAGGATTGAGTTAGGGGAATCCTGTTAGGGGATTTAGGGGCAATCTGTTGCGTAGCCTCTGTTCGCAAATTGTTTAAAGTCAATTCCGTCTTAGGTCAACAAGGAAACATTTTGGTGATGTGTACACTTATAAAAAATGTTTTTGTAGAATAAAAATGTTGTTACATGAGTCTAATATCATTTATTAAACACTTGCCAAGTTTTTAATAAATGATACTTTACTCACGTAACAACATAATTTAGTTACTTTTTACTAAATAATAACAATTATTATAAATAAAGTAACATAACCTAAGCGTTAAAACAACTGTTCTAGAACATAGCCTACAGCACAAAATCAGTTTTATGAAATCATATATTATCACTTATTTTAAGCCAAATGGAACGAAATAACTATATTGCATAACTTTCCCTATTTTGTGAAAAGATTTTCTCTCATATAAAACTAAGATTAATTCATTAAATTTATTTAATGAATTATTATTAGAAAACTATATTAACATCAAGTATCACCCATTAAAAGTTTATAAAAATGTTTTGAACTTGAGTGAATGAATAAAAAGTAGTTTATTAACGATTAGAAATTTAAACAAGACAAGAGTGTAACCTATAAAGAGAGGTGAACTAATAGAATGAGTTGAACCATAACCGCGCAATAATATTAATGCACTAATTGATTTCTTGACAGATTTATTAAAAAGGAAAATAAAGAGAACAGTTCCTGCCGTTTTATATAGGCAGGATCAATTTAAAATCGTTTCCTTTGTTGTTCTAAAGCAAACAAATTTTCCAACTTTATAGGTTACTTTTTGTGTCCCAAGTGGATACGTTTTATACTGTAATTAAAAGATTCCATGTTTTGCCCTACATTGCTCGTGGTCGACCCAGTTCCCAAGATGATATAAGGCTAGCGACAAATTGGCCATCGCATAAAGGGCGTACAAAACAAACACGGCCGGGAGCTAGTTTTAAAGATGTGTGAACGAACTAGTGCATTAAAATATTGCTCCGAGGTATTCCACAGTTTATATTTCTTTGCAAGTCTTGCCAACACTGTTTATTTGTAGGTTATTTGCCTCTTCCTCCGCCCCCCTCTTCTTCCCCTCCTTTCTTCCCGTTAGGTGTAATTAAGATATCTGGCCACTCGCGGCAGAATTTTAACTCCCTTTTTTTAAATCAGGCGAATATTTTAAAGATATATTTTTTTAACTAAATGTTGATGTTTATTGTATAATGTACGTAAAAACATGTGATGTAAACAAAACGTCGACAGCCAAAATTTCCTTGCAATTTTCCATTTTCCTTTTTATGTATGGTGTTATACTATTATTTTTTTGTTACTCTATCCATACGCTTTTTTGTCGCTTGCATTGTGTTGTAATTTCTTTTCGCTTTTCTTTCACATTGTCCGTTTGTGAAGCAATGTTCGGTAATGTTAATCCAGTTTGTTTGTTATATTCTTTTCAATAATTTTCAATCCTAGAGCATTTTTTATGATATTGTGTGGTAACCATGACTACAATATAAGGTTGCGCAATGGAGGTTTCGACGACTACCAGATGGGAGCAAAAGAAAATTTCATACACATCTTTGAGAAATATACTGTACTTTCAGCAATGAGAAAGTTGGCTTAGTCACAAAAGCCTTAGACTTTAAACATGAAAATATTCAGTTCGAATCCGGCCTAAACCTTCCAAATTTTTATAATTTACTTATTGGATAAATATTTGAAAAAACCGTGTTAACATCAATTGGCATCCACTACAGGTTAAAAAAAAAGTATTTGAACGTAATTGGATGAATAAAAATGTATTTTATTAACGATTGAAAATTTGTAAAGTATAAAGAGAGTGTGGGCTAATAAAAGGATTTGAATAGAAAGCCGCGTCTTAAATCAAATGTTGATAAAATTCATAAAATTAACTTAGAGAGCAACAAATACAACTTAATATTAAACTTAACCTTTTACTCTGCATTAATAGAATGTCTAGAGTTAAAAAGGATATTTTTTTAATATTAAATTTAACTGTATACCTGTGAAAACAATTTGGCATTTCAATCGTTTTATCAATTCTCTCATAAAAGTAAACATTAAACCTCCATTAAAAATAAATAATACAAACCCATTTACTGATGTAATATTTTTTATTTAGACAAAGGTCTCCCTAGTTGTGATTATAAAAAAAATACGTGACCCGATGAGGTATGTTATGGGCCTATCAAAGACATTTGTTTTTTCTAAAGATGGGCCGATACCTAAAATTATCGATTCCGATTTCGATTCTCAAAATTTTCTTCCGATTCTCAATTCTCAAGTCGATTCTCGACTTTATAAGTCATATATAGGCCTACATGATATTCTCTAATAACGAATTTAGTCAACTTCTCGGTCATATGGTGAAGCCTATTAAAAGTTCCGTTGTAATGTAATAGGCTTCACAAACCGTTATGAATAGCAATTTCTGAAAGGGTGACAAACATATTGGATAAAAGTAATGATTAATTAAAATTACAAATATGAAGTTAAGTACACAATTACAATAAAACTCCAGTAAAAGCCATTATTTCAGTTTGTATAACTAGAGAATTTGGCACTACCTTTTTTTGTGTTTTGTTTGACATCTATGAAGCTGTGGCGGCCAGAGACGGTGGGGGGGGGGGAGAGAAAGAGGGAGGGAGGGAGAGAAAGAGAGTTGAGCCCGCCCGAGTGAGAGTGAGACAACAGAGAGAGACAAGAAGTGACAAACGGACCAGATATGCTTCCGATCGTCTTTTTTGTTGCGACGTAAATAATAATGTTTTTGTGATCTCAAATCGGCGTTCACTTTAATCGTTTAATTCTTTCAAAGCAACTAATACTTGATTAATACATTGTTGATAATTTAATTATATTTCCTATAAATTACACCACACACGTATTTTAACAGCTAAAAACACAAGAATCGGAATCGGCAATCTAATCAATGGAAAATCGAGTATCGACAATTCCTCAATATCATTAGAATCGACGATTCCTGGAATCGAGAATCGGAATCGGCCCATCCCTAGTTTTTTCGTTCGTTTTATTCAATCAATTTTTTTAAACACTAAAGCTAAAAACCAAAAAGAAAACTTATTTAATAAAAATTTTCATGAATTCGTTCTAAACGGTAGAATTCCTCATCTTTATCACAAACTAGCATCCCCCATACGGCTTCTCTCGTTAAATTTTTGGTTTATCGCACTAAATGTAATTTTAACATTTTTTCTAGTGACTAATATATAACAGTTTTTAATGGGCCAGAAATATAATTATTTCGTCGCATTCAAGGCCTTCCATAGTCATATTTCTAAATCGCCTATTTAACCACACTTTAATGAAATTATTACTTTATAAATAGCAATTTATATTAAGCTCACTTATCGTGACAACTTATCACTATTAAATACTCACAAACAATAATGTTATTTACAACATTATGACGTCACAGCGCTTTATGAGTTTTCCGTGTAATTTCAGGCAACGAAATTGAACCGAGGCAACTGGAACTACTTCCAAACTAACAACTTATAATAAACTCACTTATTATGACATCTTATCACTATTAAAAACTCACAAACAATAAGGATAATTATGACATTATGACGTCACAGCGCTGTATGCGTTTTCTGTGTAATTTCAGGCTATGAAATTGAACTGAGACAACTGGAACGACTTGATATCAGATTGTACGCGTTTGCAGTAAAATTGATCAAACATAAACAAGCGTAACTTGAGTCTGCAGGGATTTAGGATCGAGCTAACGATGTACAAATATTGTAGCGCAACAGTTGCATGATGTTATGAAACTAACCAAGGTGGGGTGGTATTCACGTAAACTTTGAGCAATAACAGAGAAAAAATAATATATTGCATTAAAAGCTCAGAGGAAAGGGCATTTCACATTTTTTTTTTAAGCGTATTTGAAATAACGTGCGTTATTTTATATACTGGAACAAAAACCTAATTGGTTAATACTGGATCAAGGCAAGTGTAAGCTAATAATTGTTCTAAAACACTATTTAGTGAGTAAGGCATAGAATTAGGTTAGTTACGATTGAAGTGTGAAATAAATTATTTTTTTTTTATTTAATAATAATTGACTGTAATAAAATATAGCCTAAAGTAATTTCCAAGGGATGGATCTCCAGCTCGGACGCGGGGACGTTGCTTTGGTACTAAAATTAACACAAACAAACAAAATGCATAAATACTATTCAAGCATTTGATAATTTATATAAAAAGAAATTTTAAAAAAATAGTCGTCACTGATATTTGTTTTTCGTCGAAAAAATGAAAAAAAACAGTTTCTATATATATTATGATAAAACATTTGTTTTGATAGAAAGTTCTGTTTGGAAGAAATCAGACAGATATGGCAGTATGTCTATTGTTATATGAGCCAGTAAATTTATTGTTATATGGCACTAAATCTATTCTTATATGGCAATAAATCTATTGTTATGTGAGACGATACACCTATTGTTATATGACAGTAAATCTGTTATTACATGAGACAGTAAATCTATTGTTATATAAGACAGTAAATCTATTGTCATATGACAGTAATATATTGTTATATGAGACAGTAAATCTATTGTTATATGGCAGTAAATCTATTTTTTTATTGGCGATAAATTTATTGTCATGTGAGACGATAAATCTGTTGTTATATGGTAGTAAACCTATTGTTATATGAGACAGTAAATCTATTGTGATATGGCAGTAAATCTATTCTTATAAGGCAGTAAAACTATAGTTATATGGCAGTATAGCTATTGTTATAAAAGTTCGTAAATCCATTGTTAAAGGAGAGAGTAAATCTATTGTTATATGAGACAGTAAGTCTATTATGATATGGCAGTAAATCTATTGTTATATGAGAGAGTAAAACTATTGTTATATGGAAGTAAATCTATTCTTTTATGGCAATAAATCAATTGTTATGTGAGACGATAAATCTATTGTTATATGTTAGTAAATCTATTGTTATACGAAACAGTAATCTATTCTTATATGGCAGAAAATCTATTGATACATAAGACAGTAAAGCTATTCTTAAAAGGCAATAAAACTATAGTTTTACAGTATAAACTGTAACTATAGTACAGTAAAACTGGCAGTAAAGCTATTGTGATATGACGGTAAATCTATTTTTATATGGTAATAAATCTATCGTTATAAGAGACAGTAAATCTATTGTTATATGAGACAGTAAATTAATTAATATATGAAACAGTAAATCTATTGTGATATGGCAGTAAATCTATTCTTATAAGGCAGTAAAACTATAGTTATATTGCAGTAAAGCTATTGTTATAAGAGTTCTTAAATCCATTGTTAAAGGAGAGAGTAAATCTATTATTATATGAAACAGTAAATCTATAGTGATATGGCAGTAAATCTATTGTTATAAGAGACAGTATACCTATTGTTATATGAGACTGTAAATCTATTGTGATATAGCAGTAAATATATTGTTGTAGGAAAAAGTAAACCTATTGGTATAAGGCAGTAAATCTATTGTTATATGAGACGGTAAATCTATTGTGATATGGCAGTAAATCTATTTTTATATGGCAGTAAAACTATAGTTATATGGCAGTGAATCCATTATTTTATGGCAATAAATCTATTGTTATGAGGGACGATAAATCTATTGTTATATGGTAGTAAATCTATTGTGATATGGCAGTAAATCTATTCTTAAAAGGCAGTGAAACTATAGTTTTACAGTATATACTGTAACTATAGTACAGTAAAACTGGCAGTAAAGCTATTGCGATATGACGGTAAATCTATTTTTATATGGTAATAAATCTATCGTTATAAGAGTCAGTAAATCTATTGTTATATGAGACAGTAAATCAATTGTTATATGAAACAGTAAATCTATTGTTATATGGCATTAAATCTATTCTTATATGGCAGTAAATCTATTGTTATTTGAGACAGTAAATTTTGTTATACAGCAGTAATCTATTCTTATATGGCAGAAAATCTATTGATACATAAGACAGTAAATCTATTCTTAAAAGGCAGTAAAACTATAGTTTTACAGTATAGACTGTAACTATAGTACAGTAAAACTGGTAGTAAAGCTATTGTGATATGACGGTAAATCTATATTTATATGGTAATAAATCTATCGTTATAAGAGACAGTAAATCTATTGTTATATGAGACAGTAAATCAATTGTTATATGAAACAGTAAATCTATTCTTATATGGCAGTAAATCTATTGTTATTTGAGACAGTAAATTTTGTTATATAGCAGTAATCTATTCTTATATGGCAGTAAATCTATTGGTATAAGTGTTAGTAAATCTATTGTTATATGAGACAGTAAGTCTATTGATATAAGGCAGTAAATCTATGCATATATGGCAGTAAATCTATTTTTATATGAGACAGTAAACCTATTGTTATATGGCAGTAAAACTATTCTTATGTGGCAATAAATCTATTGTTATGGGAGACGGTAAATCTATTATTATATGAGACAGTAAATCTATTGTTATATGGCAGTAAATCTATTCTTATATGGTAGTAAATCTATTGTTATATGGCAGTAAATCTATTGGTATAAGTGTTAGTAAATCTGTTGTTATACAAGGTAGTAAATCTATTACTATATGGCAGTAAATCTATTGTTGTATGAGGCTGTAAATCTATTGTAGTATGATAAATTGTATCTATTGTTATAAGAGACATAAATCTATTGTTATGTGATAGTGAATTGATATCTCTTTTGTGTCATTGATGGTCTTTAAAATGTTTCAAATCTTCGTAGAATTGTTTTCAGTTTGGAAATGGCGTGTTAAGATTGAGAAAATATACTTGTAATAGATTCTAAGTGAAATTTTAATTGTATAAAATATAATAATGTTGTTAATAAGTTGCTTTGTGCAACACAATTATGGATTTTTTTTTAAATGGTCATTGTCTGTATTGTGCTTTGCATTTGTGTTTGTGCTAAATTTTAATATCTTATATTTCAGATGAAGATAACACTAACTCCTAGGAACGACAACTCTCCTGTAGGAACCTCACAAAGGTCCTGGTTACCTTTCCAGAACAAATACAGTTGCTGCAACAGACACAGACATTTCAGGTAATAATTGTGTCCAATTCGAAGAAACTTGATATTACCTAAATAACAACTTAAAATAAGTTTTTTAGTTAAATACGTAAACATAGATATATTTTAAATAAATAAAACCTCTTAACCACAAATCTTTTTACTTAAATCCTTACGTACATTTCGCTTGTATAGCATTCGTCATCAGATGTTATCAAAAAAATCTTTGTAGCTGACTATAAAATTATAATTTTAAATTTAAAAAAAATATTTTGTAGTAAAAGGTTTTATTTATTTAAAATAAAAAAATTAATTCACAGTTGTTCGAAGTTATTAGTTATACAGTAAAAGCTCTAATATCCGGCCCCCTCGGGGTCGTCATGCTGCCGGTTATCAAAAGTTTCCGTGTAATCGAACCTAACCTATGTAGCCTAAATACAGTACTCACTGTACATAACGTTATGCTACCTATCAAGGAAAATTAAATGCACTGTTGAAATCTTACCTTCCAATTTTTTTTTGTATCCAATTACTGTATTTCCATACATATTAATAAAATTACACGCTCTCCCACACAAAATTTATAAGAAGAAAGATTAAAGAAAGAAAAGAAATGTATCGCCTAAAACGCTTTTTGTTCGCACAGTGTTAAAATAATGCATGTAACAGTATACTTAACTATACGAAGACTAATGGTTTTTCTAATGTCAAAATGTTTTTAAAAATAATCACTAGTGTCGGATTGCCTGATACGCGATGACAGTTTTTCAAGAAATCATGAATGGAGCATATGCAGTTGCAAAACTTCCTGGGAAGAGTAGCATTTCTCGCGCGACTTCAACAAACGTAACAGCGTTGTAAAAGCGGCTGCAGCGTTCCTTCATGAAACGTTCACTTTTTCTTGAACTATTTCTTGGTTAGGTTGGTTAATTGACATCTGCTTTGTACTGTATTTTGCTTTCAGTGACTTTGTAACAACAAAGAAAGGTATTGCATTGATTTGTTTTGAAAATGTGCCGGTTAATAGAACGTTCCGGATGATAGAATACCGTATAAAAGAGCTTTTACTGTCTAATCTTCCTAATAGTTCGAGATTTTAATTATGCAACAAATATTTTGAACATGATTTTTTATGAATATGATTCTCACATTGAGATGTGGTTAAAATATAACTTAAAAGCAGGAGGCGTAACAGAGCTTGTTGGGAATTGACTTCATGTCTCCAAACGTTATTCATCTGACATCATCACCTCATTTGTGCTGAGAGCCTAATTATTAAAAACTCTTTTGAAGTAATTAAACCAGAAAACGTGATAAAAACTAAATATTCATGCCTTAGACGCAGTTGTTTGCAATTTTCAGAAATTCTCTTGTGAGAAAATTGTGACAAGGTACTCATGCGTGTAAAATTTATTTCCAAGTTATAAGCGAATATGAATGCATTTTACAAAACTATTTCTAAACATTGACGTATGCATGGCGCTAGTGGGCGTCTTTGCTACATACAGGACTAATATTACAATTTTGTAACCAAACGCGAGACGCGTGTGGGTGCAAAAGAAATTGTATTGGCGGAAGAAACTTCATTGAAGTTTCTATTTTTATATTTCTATTATAATAAATTATCTTACAAGCGTTCTCTTTATAACGATAATGTAATGCTGGAGGAATTAGAAATAGCGATTCAGAGAAACCTCAGTAATATATCTGATATTAACTGTGTGTCACGCAGAATATTTAAATTTTATTAACTCCCTATCTTGGTCGATATAAGAAATTTTGCAGTCGAATTTAATAAACCTACTTTTTGTGCCTTAAAAACTCTAAATTTTGACATAGCTTAGAACAATGCAATAATATTGAGTTATTTGGTAATTCTATTTGGCTTATATATTATACATATACAGTATATATATATATATATATATATATATATATATATATATATATATATATATGTATGTATATATATATATGTGTGTGTGTGTGTGTGTGTGTGCGCGCGCGCGCGCGCGTGTGTGTGTGTGTTTGAGTACAGTTTTCTGCCATTCCTAAAGTTTCAATACTCTCCTCTGTTGACGCGTTTCGGAGTAACTCCATTTTCAAAACTTTAATCGTAGGAGAGTATGATATAAGTTTTAATAATGGAGTTACTCCGAAACGCGCCGTTAGGAATGACAGGAAACTGAACTGAAATGAAGATTCGTTTATTAATAGCTATACATATATACTTAACATCATTGTTGTCTTGTATGTACGTATCACTTCACGTTAATGTGCTTAAACAAGAATCTTACTTGGTATATTTGCAAGTCCCCTATCGAGAACTATTAATTACGTGCTCGCATTTTCATTCTAATTTAGAAGTATGACCGTTTCTTGTAGTAGGCAGTTGTGTGGGAATTCCGTTTTCTATTTTCGGTTTCATTGCACTGTGGGTTAGTTTTGTTTATGATAATTAATTTAACTCAATAATCTATATCGGTTTAACTTATCAACTCTTCGATTTTAATCTTTTATTTATGATCAAGATATCAAATATGCTAAAAACTATAGCCTACATGTTTTGATTTTATCTGTACCTCCTCCTGTATTTCTAATTTTATTTTTATATAGGCCTATATTTATTGTTTTATATAAAAAAATATACTAATTGAGAAAGAGTTACAGTTAAAAAAAGCAAACATAGAACTTTATTTTTAACAAATTGATGAAATTTTAAAAATGAAAGAATAAAATGTACCAAGATTATTATTGTTAATTTAATCAGACAAATAAGATAACCAATTTTTTAAACTAAGTATAATTACATGAACTGTCCTGATGTAGTTACAGAAGTATACAGAACTTAATAAGTATTGAAAAAGCTGATAATCCTCATTAGCGATAAACTTCAGCTTGAAATAAATATATAAAGTAAAATGGAATACAGTATTCTTGTTAATAAAGTGTTTATTTAACCACACACACACACACACACATACACACACACACACACACTCACACATATATATATATATATATATATATATATATATATATATATATATATATATATTTAAGATTAAATAATATACACTAACTACAGGAATAATTTATTGAATAAAACACTCAAAGCTTTTCGTTGGTTGACATTCCCAACATCCTCAGGAATTACAATACTAAGAATACCTAGTATTGTTACCTGATTCTAAGAATACCTGATTCTTAGTATTGTATTTCCTGAGGATGTTGGTAATGTAAACCAACGAAAAGCTTTGAGTGTATTATTCCTGTAATTAGTGTATATTATTTAATCTTAAAAATAATTCTAACCGGAAAACATATTTGATATTCTACACACACACACACACACACACACACACACACACACACACACACACACACACACACACACACACACACACACACATATATATATATATATATATATATATATATATATATATATATATATATATATATATGAATAGTTACTATCTGGAGTACATCCGTTCATTCTGCAGTCCATAAATTCGCAGTTCCGACGTTTCGCTAGAATCTCATCCAGCATGGACCTCGTCAATGCTGGATGAGATTCTAGCGAAACATCGGAACTGCGAATTTATGGACTGCAGAATGAACGGATGTACTCCAGATAGTAACTATTCATCATATTTTTCCATCCGTGAAGGAACGGTTAAAAACAAAATAATCAACTCAAAATCTCACCAAAAATTAGTTTTTATAAAACAAACACACTAGTTCATAACACAGACTAATTTCGGCGACGATATCGTCTTTCTCAGTGCTTGGCCACTACTACCAAGCGAGTAGTAGCCAAGGACTGAGGAAGGCGACATCGTCGCCGAAACTAGTCTGTGTTATGAACTAGTGTGTTTATTTTATTAAAACTAATTTTTGGTGAGATTTTGAGTTGACTATTTAGTTTTTAACCGTTGTGACTAGTTCTCACTAATCCTTTACATCCTGTATAATCTTGTAGCGTCGTTCCTTCTGAATTGGCAAATCAGCTGGTTTATGGGTGTGTGGCTTTTATTTATTATTATTATTCATTTGTGCATAAATAACCTCTATTTTACGTAAACATTAAGTTTATAAAACGATTTTTTAAGGTTATGCGTTTGGAAGTATTAGACGCAACTTCCCTTATCTAGGCCAACTTACGCTCTACTGCCAGCCAAAAACCGTTCGTTTTACAATGCAAATTTCATCCTATATTTTATATTAAATATGTATTACTTATACTTAAATACATTTTTTATTATTTTTTTAGTACGGTTTTCCCGACTTATACGTGCCCGTGTGTGTTTTTTTATCTGTTATGAATTTGTATGTTATAAAAGTTTTTTTTAATGTCGCATTCGCACATATATACACACACTTACAGAAAGGGCAAGAAAGAGTAAGGGAAAGGGGTTTTAAGAATTTATATAATTGTATAATTAAATAAATTAAAATATTTTCATTTTCGTGTGTTAAGGAATTAAAACCCATCTGTATTACGTATGCGCCTATACCCTTCATAATGTTTAGTATTTAATAAAATACTTTGAGGGAATTTAATTTCGCATAAATGTTTGCACACTGCCCAACAATAAACATTGGATGTATTTTAATATGAACACTGTTTTTGTCAATAGTGCACCGAATGGCGTGGGTAGATATTAAATGTTACAGCTTATAATCCACTCTTATATCCGTTCATGCAAATCTAGAGCAAAATTAATAAACAGCAAAACTCAATTAAACTCTATGCAGTTCGAACTCTGTGCATTGCCCGGACGCGACCCCGTTACCAATTGTCGCTATAACAGGTGTTGTCTGTTTCACAGCTGATGTAAATTCGGTTTTTTAGTTAACTAGGGCGCTCCGTGTTTTGGCGCCTCTGGTGCTCCCTGAGGGTTAGGCAACGCCACTGGCGCGTTTCCATCGGCACAACAATGCATCGTCTACGAAAACATTGGGCCATTCAAAGCTTTTAGTCACTTTATCCGTCAGCGGCCGTGATTGGGTTTTCGTTGAGAGACGCTCCAGACGGGGCAAAATGCACGTAGACTGGGCGATATTTTGGAATCACGGCGTTGAGATGTTGATTTAGTTTTATCGAGCCAAATATTATCCATTAACATTAGGCAATATATAAATGACATTGTAATGGGGCTGTATCTCACGCCGTTTCGGAAACCCTAAATTTTCAGTGTTCTTGTGATAAAAATTATATTCTTCAATATAGTCAACTTTATCGTACAACTAATTAAATTTTGTCTAACAATTATTTTTTAAAAAGTTCTTAAAATACAAATTTACAGGCGGTTAATTCTTTATTTAACCCTATCTATATTAATAATCCTTTCTACAACTTTCAAGTATAACATAGCCTTACGGAACCTACCCTACCCAGGTAGAATAGTTCCTTATTCAACCCTATCTATATTTACAATCCTTTCTACAACTTTCAAGTATAACATAACCTTACCGAACCTACCCTACCCAGGTAGAATAGTTCCTTATTCAACCCTATCTATATTTACAATCCTTTCTACAACTTTCAAGTATAACATAACCTTACCGAACTTACCCTACCCAGGTAGAATAGTTCCTTATTCAACCCTATCTATATTTACAATCCTTTCTACAACTTTCAAGTATAACATAACCTTACCGAACCTACCCTACCCAGGTAGAATAGTTCCTTATTCAACCCTATCTATATTTACAATCCTTTCTACAACTTTCAAGTATAACATAACCTTACCGAACCTACCCTACCCAGGTAGAATAGTTCCTTATTCAACCCTATCTATATTTACAATCCTTTCTACAACTTTCAAGTATAACATAACCTTACCGAACCTACCCTACCCAGGTAGAATAGTTCCTTATTCAACCCTATCTATATTTACAATCCTTTCTACAACTTTCAAGTATAACATAACCTTACCGAACCTACCCTACCCAGGTAGAATAGTTCCTTATTCAACCCTATCTATATTTACAATCCTTTCTACAACTTTCAAGTATAACATAACCTTACCGAACCTACCCTACCCAGGTAGAATAGTTCCTTATTCAACCCTATCTATATTTACAATCCTTTCTACAACTTTCAAGTATAACATAACCTTACCGAACCTACCCTACCCAGGTAGAATAGTTCCTTATTCAACCCTATCTATATTTACAATCCTTTCTACAACTTTCAAGTATAACATAACCTTACCGAACCTACCCTACCCAGGTAGAATAGTTCCTTATTCAACCCTATCTATATTTACAATCCTTTCTACAACTTTCAAGTATAACATAACCTTACCGAACCTACCCTACCCAGATAGAATAGTTCCTTATTCAACCCTATCTATATTTACAATCCTTTCTACAACTTTCAAGTATAACATAAACTTACCGAACCTACCCTACCCAGGTAGAATAGTTCCTTATTCAACCCTATCTATATTTACAATCCTTTCTACAACTTTCAAGTATAACATAACCTTACCGAACCTACCCTACCCAGGTAGAATAGTTCCTTATTCAACACGATCTATATTTACAATCCTTTCTACGGCTTTCAAGTATAACATAACCTTACCGAACCTACCCTACCCAGGTAGAATAGTTCCTTATTCAACCCTATCTATATTTACAATCCTTTCTACAACTTTCAAGTATAACATAACCTTACCGAACCTACCCTACCCAGGTAGAATAGTTCCTTATTCAACCCTATCTATATTTACAATCCTTTCTACAACTTTCAAGTATAACATAACCTTACCGAACCTACCCTACCCAGATAGAATAGTTCCTTATTCAACCCTATCTATATTTACAATCCTTTCTACAACTTTCAAGTATAACATAAACTTACCGAACCTACCCTACCCAGGTAGAATAGTTCCTTATTCAACCCTATCTATATTTACAATCCTTTCTACAACTTTCAAGTATAACATAACCTTACCGAACCTACCCTACCCAGGTAGAATAGTTCCTTATTCAACACGATCTATATTTACAATCCTTTCTACGGCTTTCAAGTATAACATAACCTTACCGAACCTACCCTACCCAGGTAGAATAGTTCCTTATTCAACCCTATCTATATTTACAATCCTTTCTACAACTTTCAAGTATAACATAACCTTACCGAACCTACCCTACCCAGGTAGAATAGTTCCTTATTCAACACGATCTATATTTACAATCCTTTCTACGGCTTTCAAGTATAACATAACCTTACCGAACCTACCCTACCCAGGTAGAATAGTTCCTTATTCAACCCTATCTATATTTACAATCCTTTCTACAACTTTCAAGTAAAACATAACCTTACCGAACCTACCCTACCCAGGTAGAATAGTTCCTTATTCAACACAATCTATATTTACAATCCTTTCTACGGCTTTCAAGTATAACATAACCTTACCGAACCTACCCTACCCAGGTAGAATAGTTCCTTATTCAACCCTATCTATATTTACAATCCTTTCTACAACTTTCAAGTATAACATAACCTTACCGAACCTATCCTACCCAGGTAGAATAGTTCCTTATTCAACCCTATCTATATTTACAATCCTTTCTACAACTTTCAAGAATAACATAACCTTACCGAACCTACCCTACCCAGGTAGAATAGTTCCTTATTCAACCCTATCTATATTTACAATCCTTTCTACAACTTTCAAGTATAACATAACCTTACCGAACCTACCCTACCCAGGTAGAATAGTTCCTTATTCAACCATATCTATATTTACAATCGTTTCTACAACTTTCAAGTATAACATAACCTTACCGAACCTACCCTAACCAGGTAGAATAGTTCCTTATTCGACCCTATCTATATTTACAATCCTTTCTACAACTTTCAAGTATAACATAACCTTACCGAACCTACCCTACCCAGGTAGAATAGTTCCTTATTCAACCCTATCTATATTTACAATCCTTTCTACAACTTTCAAGTATAACATAACCTTACCGAACCTACCCTACCCAGGTAGAATAGTTCCTTATTCAACCCTATCTATATTTACAATCGTTTCTACAACTTTCAAGTATAACATAACCTTACCGAACCTACCCTAACCAGGTAGAATAGTTCCTTATTCGACCCTATCTATATTTACAATCCTTTCTACGGCTTTCTAACTTATCCTAACCTAACCAAACGTATCCTAACCAGAGGGATATATTCCTTATTTAACACTAACTATATTGACAATCTTTAGTACAATTTACTAACTTATCATAACATAAGCGAATCTACACTAATCTAACCTAACCTAACCAGATAGAATAATTCCTTATTTAATCCTATCTTTACTAACAACTCTTTCTACAACTATCTAACTTATCCTGAGCTACCATAACCTAACCTATTTAGGTGAAATAATTCCTTATTAATTCCTAACTGTATTAACAATCCTTTCTACAACTTTCTAACGTATTCTAATCTGCCCTAACTAAACTAACCGGGTAGAATAATTCCTTATTTAATTTTATCTATATTATGAACCTTTCTACACCTTTCTAGCCTATCCCAGTCTAACCGAATCTACTCTAACCTAACTAGGTTGAATAATTTCTTATTTCATTCTATCTCTATTGAAAATTCTTTCTACAACTTTCTAGCCTATCCTAATGTACCCTAACCTAACCTAGTAAAGTAAAATAATTCCTTTAATCATTTCTACACCTTTCTAACCTGTCCTTACCTAACCGAGTCTTCCTTAACCTAACCTAATCAGGTTGAATGACTCATTATATAATCCTATCTATATTAACAATCCGTTTAAGAAAACATTAGCTTTCCGCTACAGATTTTTCAAAACTGCGACAGAACATTAAACGGTCGAGGTTACATCAGTCACGACTCCATTAGCCTTTGTTGTTTATACTTCATTCAAAACAATTGTGAGATCCGGTGTAGAAAATAAAATCTTTAAGGTTGACAGGCAGTTATTTCTGCTTGTGCTGACATGAAATCAGTCAGGTACGCATTATATTTATTCCTCATACTGCAAACGAGCTTTTAAACCTCTATATATAGTTACGATGTTCTCGCAATTGCTACGGTCATTTCTAAAAACATTCAAACTTCACTTAATTTTGAATATGCGATAAAGATGTACACCTATGTGATACTTTTATAGATTACATTATAAAGATTAAATATTACGTCATAATGATAACGTCTATCACGTTATGTATATTACATATTATAGTTACTGTATGTATATTACCTTATAGTGAATACGGTATTTGGATTTTACATAGAACATATTTACTATTACGTCATACAGATTTACGCTCACATTATGTATAAAACGTTCCATTGAATACATCAGACAGGTTTTTACCTTACAGTGATTAGGTTTTTTGGGTTACGTAAAACATATTTATTATTACGTCATGAAGATTGGATATTTACTATTACGCCATGAAGATTGGATATTTACTATTACGCCATGAAGATAGGATATTTACTATTACGTCATGAAGATTGGATATTTACTATTACACCATGAAGATTGGATATTTACTATTACGCCATGAAGATTGGATATTTACTATTACGCCATGAAGATTGGATATGTACTATTACGCCATGAAGATTGGATATGTACTATTACGCCATGAAGATTGGATATTTACTATTACACCATGAAGATTGGATATTTACTATTACGTCATGAATATTGTATATTTACTATTACGTCATGAAGATTGGATATTTACTATTACGTCATGAAGATTGTATATTTACTATTACGTCATGAAGATTGGATATTTATTATTACGTCATGAAGATTGGATATTTACTATTACGTTGTACATATATATATATATATATATATATATATATATATATATATATATATATATATATATATATATATATATATATAGGGTTGCTGAAAGTATGGAACATTTCAGGCAAGTTGATAATGGTAGAGCTCGATCTTTGCGTTTCGATTGTCAAGGCCGTGGTTATAAAATCGGAGCTGTTTCATCAAAAGAATTCATCACGCCTAATAGTTGCGCAAACCTAGCCCAATGTTTGTAAACACAGAACACAATGCCTACAGGACCCATTCAAGCCACAGCACGGTATGTGTGTTAATAGGTCAGAGGCGTTCTTTTAGTGGAATGCCGAAAGCCGATCAGGCCTGTCGAGGTAGATCTTAATTCTTGTGAAATATATGTAAAATTTCAAGCTGCTAATATTAGCTCAATGAGAAATTAAACACGTGTGCCTAACGTGTGATATTGGTCGGAAAAGTTTAGAAGTTCATCTGGTTGTCGCGTTTTGCTTCCATTCATTCTCCTTCAATATTTCTCTCTTAGCGATTGTCCACTAACGGTCTGTCTGATTGACTTCAAATATGACATATATTATTATAGTATAAATGAAATTAGAAAGGTATTTTGTCAGACAAGACATAAGAGGTTTGAAACACGATTCCCGACTTATCTCTTCATCACCTAGGAGGTATTTTTTTTTTAAATATCATTTGCTACCTATTGGATATTTTGCTGTGTACCATCGCCATTTTTATCGTTAGGTTTATGGTCTTGCTTTCCTCAACAATAGTGGTTTTGCAAGATTGGGTGTTTAGGCCATAGTTTTCTTCACAACTAAAGAGCTTACGCATTCACTACCTTTCCTGATAAGTTTTCTTACGGGAGAACTTGTCCTGGATGTCGACAGTTGCAACGAAGCCGTTTTGCTCACTTAAGTTTTCTTATGGGAGAACTTGTCCTGGATGTCGACAGTTGCAACGAAGCCGTTTTGCTCACTTAAGTTTTCTTACGGGAGAACTTGTCCTGGATGTCGACAGTTGCAACGAAGCCGTTTTGCTCACTTAAGTTTTCTTACGGGAGAACTTGTCCTGGATGTCGACAGTTGCAACGAAGCCGTTTTGCTCATTTAAGTTTTCTTACGGGAGAACTTGTCCTGGATGTCGACAGTTGTAACGAAGCCGTTTTGCTCACTTAAGTTTTCTTATGGGAGAACTTGTCCTGGATGTCGACAGTTGCAACGAAGCCGTTTTGCTCACTTAAGTTTTCTTATGGGAGAACTTGTCCTGTATGTCGACAGTTGCAACGAAGCCGTTTTGCTCACTTAAGTTTTCTTACGGGAGAACTTGTCCTGGATGTCGACAGTTGCAACGAAGCCGTTTTGCTCACTTAACCAAACTATATAAGAAAGGCGAAAGAAAACCCATGTTAGAAAGACGTGACTTGCCTATCCATATCTACAGCTTACACAAGTCGTCTTCCTCCACTCTGACTTCCCCCTTATCTTAACGCATGACCCATTTACCTTATTGCCATCTTTCGTGTGATAGCAATAGTTTATTCTTCCAAAAATTTGATTTCACTTAAACATTGACTCTAAACATTTCTGTTCCTTTTGTCCCTCTAATTCCGTCCCTCGTCTTGACACTTTCTAATCCATCTTTCTTTACGATTAATTTTTTTAGTTAATTAGCTTCTTACTTCTCAAAATCTTTCGAAATCATCTGATTACCCTTTTACACATGTCATCCCCTCGGTCGTTACATCCTTAATTTCACCACCCTCTTGATCGTTACGCCCTCAACGTCCCTCATCTCCTCGGTGTTTACGCCCTTACGTTCTTCATCTCCTCTGTCGTTACGCCCTTGCGCTCACCATCCCCTCGGTAGTTACGGCCTAAACGCTCATCATCCCATCCGTCATTACGCCCTTGCGGTCATCATCTCCTCTGTCGTTACGCCCTTAACGCTCATCATCCCCTAGGTCGTTACGCACTTGCGCTCATCATCCCCTCGGCAGTTACGGCCTTAACGCTCATCATCCCATCGGTCGTTACGCCCTTTCGTTCATCATCTTCTCGGTCGTTACGCCCTTGCACTCATCATCACTTCGGTCGTTACGCCCTTACGTTCCTCATCTCCTCGGTGTTTACGCCCTAGCGCTCACCATCCCCTCGGTCGTTACGGCCTTAACGCTCATCATCCCATCCGTCATTACGCCCTTGCGGTCATCATCTCCTTTGTCGTTACACCCTTAACGCTCATCATCCCATCCCTCATTACGCCCTTGCGGTTATCATCTCCTCAGGCGTTACGCCCTTAACGCTCATCATCCGCTCGGTCGTCACGGCCTTAACGCTCATCATCCCATCGGTCGTTACGTCCCTGCGGTCATCATCTCTTCGGCCGTTACGTCCTTAACACTCATCATTCCCCCCGGTCATTACGGCCTTGCACTCATCATACCCTCGATCTTTACGCCCTTACGTTCATCATTTTCTTGATCGTTACGGCTTTGTACTCATCACCTCGTCGGTCGTTACCGCCTTAACGCTCATCATCCCCCCGGTCATTACGCCCTTGGACTAATCATTCACTTGGTCGTTACGGCCGTAATACTAATCATTCCATCGGTCAATACGCCTTTGCGATCAACATCCCCTCGGTCGCTACACACTTTATGGTAGCAGAACAAAACCTGCAACGTTTATTTTCAAACAAGACTAGTTACTGGCGTAGTACTACCATGTTTCTATATGACAGAGTTACGTTGGAGAGAGCATGATATTCTGTTTATTATAATTTATAAAAAATACTCCTGTAATTTTAACTTGTTTCTAAGGTTTGACACTTGGCAAGTATTGTTTAGTCAAAATTGTGAACTCGAACAAATAATACTATAAAAGTGTTGGTGTTTGCAGATAAAATTTCAGACAAATTACAATAAATCCAAAACTGGAAGCATTGTATTCTTTTCAATGCTCACACGCACACGCACACACACACACGCTCGCGCGCGCGCGCACCCCCCACACACGCACATACACACAGTTTCCTTCACTATCTACTTCAATTAATTAGGCAGAATGCGTTATAATTTCGTTTACCACTGCGTAAGGATTCGCAAGCGGTCTTTTTCATTCAAAAAACAGAATTAGAAACCAAAATAAGCATACAGCATTTGAACGATAGATTACCGCAGAAGGATTAAAGAAACACAAATTTCCTGGTGTAGACCGAATCCCGCTTGAATTAATTAAATCGGGGGAAAACTTTATCCAGTCGGGAGTGTTAGAACGAGGGAAAATTTATTGCGGAATGTTGGGAATCCAAACATGCGGATCCGTAAAGAAATGTTGGAACCGCCTAAAACAATTAAACCCCATTCTTGTTCTGTGATACTGAGAAACTCTCTACTTTATTCTTTAGCGACATGAGCCCAACTAGGAAGCTAGAAAACCATGTCGCCTGTTTGTATATTGTACTTTAAACAAATTTGGTTACTTACTAACAAAATGTGATAAATAATTCGACCTGAGATAGCATCGAAGAATGTATTTGTAAACGCAGGAAATACGTTTTTAATCATATAAACAAAGAGTTTATTGATAACCAGTTGAATTATTATATTAAATTGGATTTATAAATTTGTTGAATTTATAGAATAAATTTTTTAACTATTTTTATACTAAACTTTTACTAATGTTTGAAATTATTTGTTTAAAACATTATTTACCTTATCTACGTTGTATAGTTCTCGTGGATTCAAACTGATGCATGGCGTAAGATAGGCTTATACTAATCAGGAAGCCACGTGAGCCTCAAGATATATATATATATATATATATATATATATATATATAGGGTTGTTTTTTTTAAATGTACCTCTAATTTTTGAATTGGATCTTTTTGTGACAGAACGGGGTAAAAAAAGTCTTTTACTCTCCGTAGAGTAGCGGAAATCATATATTAAAGAAAATAGTATCGCCACTGTGATCTATGATTTCACATACCACTGACAATAATACTGGCCAAATGCTAGATATTTCCTGTTTTCGGTGCGGAGACTTGAAGATTGACGGAGTCGTCAATGAAGAGGCTGGAGGTATTTGCAATGTATGTATACCGACGTGATCTCAGAGTGTATCGTACTTAATACTAAAAATTAATGATACACAAAAACTCTATCCACAAATATTTTTATTCTATCTTAATGTACATTTCGGTTACTAAGTACCCATCCTCAGACTCATGGCACACATATTACCGGCTAACTCTACATAGTTTTCTTAACAGTAAAATTTAACCACAGTAAATTATTCTAAGTAACTAGTGAAAGGAAACGAAATTCATTCGCTAATTACGTGGGGAGATGAATTACCTTGGTCATCTGATGAGACCGTTTTCAGCGTCTAGTCGCCTAGGGGAAGGTAGATAGTTGATGGGACATTCTACTGCGACTAGTCATCCAGGGGAAGGTAGATAGTTGATGGGGCCTTCTACTGCGTCTAGTCATCCAGGGGAAGGTAGGTAGTTGGTGGGACAGTCTACTGAGTCTAGTCATCCCGAGGAAGATATATATTTATGGGACCTTCTACTGCATCTAGTCGTCCAGGGGAAGGTAGATAGTAGTTGATGGGACCTTCTACTGTGTCTAGTCATCCAGGGGAAGGTAGATAGTTGGTGGGACCTTCTACTGCATCTAGTCATCCAGGGGAAGGTAGATAGTAGTTGATGGGACCTTCTACTGTGTCTAGTCATCCAGGGGAAGGTAGGTAGTTGGTGGTGGGACAGTTTACTGCGTCTAGTCATCCAGGGGAAGGTAGATAGTTGGTGGGACCTTCTACTGCATCTAGTCATCCAGGGGAAGGTAGATAGTAGTTGATGGGACCTTCTACTGTGTCTAGTCATCCAGGGGAAGGTAGGTAGTTGGTGGTGGGACAGTCTACTGCGTCTACTCATCCAGGGGAAGGTATATAGTTGGTGGGACCTTCTACTGCATCTAGTCATCCAGGGGAAGGTAGATAATAGTTGATGGGACCTTCTACTGTGTCTAGTCATCCAGGGGAAGGTAGGTAGTTGGTGGGACAGTCTACTGAGTCTAGTCATACAGGGAAAGGTATATATTTAATGGGACCTTCTACTGCATCTAGTCATCCAGGGGAAGGTAGATAGTAGTTGATGGGACCTTCTACTGTGTCTAGTCATCCAGGGGAAGGTAGGTAGTTGGTGGTGGGACAGTCTACTGCGTCTACTCATCCAGGGGAAGGTATATAGTTATATAGTTGGTGGGACCTTCTACTGCATCTAGTCATCCAGGGGAAGGTAGATAGTAGTTGATGGGACCTTCTACTGTGTCTAGTCATCCAGGGGAAGGTAGGTAGTTGGTGGTGGGACAGTTTACTGCGTCTAGTCATCCAGGGGAAGGTAGATAGTTGGTGGGACCTTCTACTGCATCTAGTCATCCAGGGGAAGGTAGATAGTAGTTGATGGGACCTTCTACTGTGTCTAGTCATCCAGGGGAAGGTAGGTAGTTGGTGGTGGGACAGTCTACTGCGTCTACTCATCCAGGGGAAGGTATATAGTTGGTGGGACCTTCTACTGCATCTAGTCATCCAGGGGAAGGTAGATAATAGTTGATGGGACCTTCTACTGTGTCTAGTCATCCAGGGGAAGGTAGGTAGTTGGTGGGACAGTCTACTGAGTCTAGTCATACAGGGAAAGGTATATATTTAATGGGACCTTCTACTGCATCTAGTCATCCAGGGGAAGGTAGATAGTAGTTGATGGGACCTTCTACTGTGTCTAGTCATCCAGGGGAAGGTAGGTAATTGGTGGGACAGTCTACTGCGTCTAGTCATACAGGAAAAGGTATATATTTAATGGGACTTTCTACTGCATCTAGTCATCCAGGGGAAGGTAGATAGTAGTTGATGGGACCTTCTACTGTGTCTAGTCATCCAGGGGAAGGTAGGTAGTTGATGGGACAGTCTACTGCGTCTAGTCATCCAGGGGAAGGTAGATAGTCGATGGGACCTTCTACTGCGTCTAGTCATCCAGGGAAAGGTAGATAGTAGTTGATGGGACCTTCTACTGTGTCTAGTCATCCAGGGGAAGGTAGGTAGTTGATGGGACAGTCTACTGCGTCTAGTCATCCAGGGGAAGGTAGATAGTCGATGGGACCTTCTACTGCGTCTAGTCATCCAGGGAAAGGTAGATAATAAAGAATAAGAAGAAGATTACATTCGTGGTCCCACAACCTACGCCATTGGTTTGGATTGACAACAATCCAATAGTTCAGAAATGTGGCAAAGTTAAAATCGCCACGAAGATAGCCTACGTTCGTTACAGACAGAGCATATGGAGATGGCAAATCTTCGATAAGTTCTAAATGTAAAGATCGTGTCTAAGATTGCTATAAGATCTGTGATTGTGTTTCCCCTTATTGCCGTAGTTAGAAAAACGAGCGTAAAGAAATGACAAGTTACATGACACAGATTAGAAACAAGGAGGCCATAAAACCAGCGAGAAGGAAGGCTATTATAATAGCGAGGATATTACGAGCCATCCCCACGACTTGACCAATCTATTACGAGCAAGTTGAAGTATCATCACCGTGATATGGTTGTCCCTTGCGTAGAACAAGGGTTGCTAAACTCTTAGATATTAAATAAATAAAATCTTTATGAATGTTCGATGTCATAAAAAAAGAAGAAGAACATGAGTTACAAAAACGTGAACAAAATAACAACTGTTTAACAATGGAGCTTATAATATATGGTGGGGTGACACGGTGATGTGTACTCTTTGCATGTTTTGTGAAGAAAACCCGAAAAGAATCCTGTTTTAAGTGTTACTAGCGACAATTGGGTGTTCGGTATGGGCATCCTGTAGCGTGCCTATCCCAATAGAATTATCCAGTGCCGCCAGAGAAGATTAAATCTGATGCAATATTGACTTGCTTTTAAATTTTAAAAAAAACGCCGTTGAAATAAGTTGGTTATTCGTAAACAATAAATAAATAATAGTAAAACAATAATAAAAAAACTGTAAACAAAATATTGACCTTTCGTACGTTTAATATCGTAGCACACAGATGATACAGACAATCGTGATCACCCGGACAAAAACATTTATTTAACCTGCTTTGTGTTGAGTTTCCTCGGGGGGAAACAGATAAATTCATTGCTGTTAAATATACAGATCTGTTTACACAGCCTGCGATCAATTTGTTAGGTTGTTAGCGGTGAACATTATTGCTTATAACGTTTCTGTTGGTTAGTTGATCAAGTTGTGTTTATTAAAATACAATGTGTTGATATTAGAACCAAAAGTAAAAAAATATCTTAAAAGCAAGTAATATAACAAATAATATTAAGTCAATTCCTTCAAAGAAAAATTGTATTTTAGTTACTTTTTATTAAATAATTACAATTAATGTAAATAAAGTAACATAACCTATGCGTAAAAACAGGTGTTCTATCACATGACCTATAACATAAAAACAGCTGTTTTATGAAATCATATGTTAATACTTATTTTATGCCAAATGGGACAAAATGACTATATTGCATAACTTGCCCCTCTTGTGAAAAGTTTACTCCCATATAAAACTGAAATTAATTCGCAATTAAATTTAATTACAGTAATATAGTAATATTTGAAAAAAAACTCTTTTAACGAGTGCTATCCACTACAAATTTTAAAAAATGTATTTGAACTTTAATGGATGAATAAAAAGTATTTTTACTAACGACTGAAAATTTGAACAAGATATATAGGCTATAGGGAGAGCGAGAACTAATAATAGGAATTGAAAAATATATTGAAAATTAAACGGTAAAAAATTAAAATGTATACAAAATGAACTAAATGTGGGTTAGTTTTTAACAAAAATATCGTTGTAAAATATGATCTTTTTATTTTTTGTGAAAATCTCTTTGCTGTATGCAAGATCCTGGGAACTGAAGACATAAAATTGTGTTGATTTGTTATTTGAAGAATGAAATCGCGTATGACGAAACGTTCCCAGGCTCAAGCTTAGTTTACGCAACTATCGACACTTTCTTGGTCGAAGAGCGGCGTGTTTTTGTTTGTCAACATTGACGGAGATCGGCCAAAAACCACAATGGGCGAGGTCAAGGCAGGTTCGGGGTGATAGTTTTACAAACTGGACGAAGCCAATAGTTTCACTTCCGAAATAAGTTCATCCTTTGTTGGGCCTTGAGCCTGTTGCCAAGACAACCAAAGCGGGTGTTTACAAGTGCACCGGGCTTTGTTTTTGAGCCTAGGTTAATGCTCAGTGCACTCCACGGCACTCGGGATGAGTGACAGATTGTCAGAAGATATTGGCGGAGTACATTGCGTTTATATTTAGCTTCAGTGGCATTAAGCGTGACTAATAGACACAGCCGGTATATTGCATATTTCGTACATTATTGGCAGAGTCTAATTCTGTAATTGATATGTTATAGTTAAGGGTGACGGGATTTCTAGAAGGTCAAAACGCGACAGTGTCCTATGTAGGCTTGTGGGATATGAGATGAATAGTCCCAGCAATGCGGTGGAGATACCTCTGGAAGCTTCTCGATTGGACAATAAAATGTCCTTTTAATTTGTATTATCAAATCATTATTATGGGACCTTCAATTTAGTGTTTAAAGCATTCATAATTTATCTGCTCAATAATATAAACATATTGAAAACGTAGTATGTTATAGATCGTCTCCGGATAAGTTGAGCCTAACAAGGTAGCTGGGGGATTAGGCATTGCTCGGTCGATGAATAGGCGGGGACGCCCCGTCGAGTACATCCCATTAGTGACGCATCACCGAATAATCCACTTGAAAACGTTAATCTAATAAATACGGATTATATGAGAAAAACGTTTATACGGTTTTCTTAATTATTATTAAACAAACCATTGCGTGTTAATCGGCCAACTTTAAGTGTGATTGCCTATACAGAAGGAACGTTACGCTATACGAAGCGTAGCCAGAGACGCCTTTCTGAAGAACGGAACTACTGCTTAGTCTAAAGAGCGTCTAGACACCTTAATAATCTATAGTTTAGCATTCTACCTGTTTACTCATATTGGGATACATCAGTGTTTCTTAATCTGTGATACGCATGTTCCTTAGGGCTGTGCAAAGAATATATTATCCAAACAATAAAAACAGTAAACAGATCTAGCCTGAGCTTTGAACAGTCATAAGGCGATCATAGTGAGTACCTCAGAGCTGTGCAAAAACTGTTAGCCAAAAAAGAAATATAGTGAACAAATCTTACCTGAGCCATGAACTTCCGAAATAAGTTCATCCTTTGTCGGGCCTTGAGCCTGTTGCCAAGACAACCAAAGCGGGTGTTTACAAGTGCACCGGGCTTTGTTTTGGAGCCTAGGTTAATGCTCAGTGCACTCCATGGCACTCGGTATGAGTGACAAATTGTCAGAAGATATTAGCCGAGCCCTGAACAGTCATCAGGCGATCATAATAGCTATTTCAGGGCTGTGCAAATATATGCTATCCAAAAACAAAAGGCTAGCCTGAGCCCTGAACAGTCACCAGACAATCTAGTGGGTACCTCAAGGGTGTGCAAAAACTAAGTTAGCGAATAAAAGAACATAGTGAACAAAACTAGCCTGAGCCCTGAACAGTCGCCAGGTGATCAGAGTGGTTCATGGCGGGAAAAGGACAAAAGAAGGGGTTAGATTTTTCTCATTTGTTACTACTTGTCCTCTCGCATCTGAATGACAAGTGATTAGTTGTGGAGGAGAATGACAAGTCTCTTCTAGCAACAGTAGTTGTACTTTCCCATTGGCATGAAGTACTTATCCGAAAACAACATTAACATTGTTTCCAAGAAACAAACGTTTGTGCAGTTCCACCGCTTATCGCCTTCAAAAGCGTCTGTATAGTCATGTCAAATAAAAAAAGGCTTCCGGGAAAACTTGTCAGATAACCTACGAGTTAATGTGCTCTTACAGTCTCTCGTTATCGTTGCAGATTTTCAGTAGAGTTAACGAACATCGAAACACTTTGACTTACGATTATTATTCTTACAAATTGTTGACAGATTTTCACAGGAAACTGTGACTTTTATTAATTCCTTCTATTAGCTCACACTCTCGTGATATATATCTCGTACAAATTTCCAATCGTTAATAAAGTACGTTTTTATCCATCCGCTCAAGTTCAAATACATTTTTATAAACCTATAGTAGATGTCAATTGATGTTGATACAGTTTTTTTCAAATATTTATTGAATAATTAAATTATAAAAATTCGGATTCGAACTATTTATCTTCATGTTCAAAGTCTAGCGCCAACTCTCTAATATCAGGAAATGAATTTCTCAAAGACATATATGAATTTTTTACTCCTATCTGGTTGTTGTCAAAACCTCCATTGTAGAACGTTAAACTGTTGCCGTGGTTACCACAAAATGTCATAAATAATAGTGCTGTAGGGTTAAAAATGAATGAAACGAATAAAATAAACAAACTGGAAATAACCAATGACAAATTTTTTTTTTACCTCAGTAGAAATTTACTTTGAAAAAAAATTATATTATTTGTTTTTGTAAACAGTATAAGTTGTAGTAATGTACAAATGACATTGCGCTTGTTTCGTCTCAATGATTCCTCCCTTAAGAGTTTAGACAAAACCTAAGCATCTCAGTAGCTATAAATCCGTCTTCCGATACTGTTATCATATTTTATAAGTGTCTTACAACTAGCATGGAACGAGTATTGCAAAGGGTTTATTCATTATAGGTAGGCATTTCTTAGCTGGAGTATATATTATTTACCTAAAATTAATTCATATACGTAATCCCTTAGGTATTACTTGGGATTAAGGTAGGTGCATAACACCCTTTGGTAGGTGCATAACACCCTTTGGTAGGTGGTACACAAGTTCCTGATCCTGAAGGGAACCTTCTCTATCGAGGTCATGCAGAGGAGTCTTCCCGACACAGGATGAAAGAAGCTCGTAAGAAGGAAAGAGTAGATGGAAGTCTCTTACGACTAAACAAAGATCATATCCCCCCCCCCCCGGAACTAGGAGTAAAGTAGAAATATGTCTCGTGCGCAGTGTCGCTACGTGAAGTGCGTTTACTCACTATCGGAGTCATCCAGAGGTTTCTACTAGTTTTCTGGTAATAAGAGGGTTGGAGAGGAGGATGGAATTAGTTGGAGGCAAGAAACGGATATAACGAGTGTCTGGTACTGGGGCCAAATTATAGAAACCGTTTGGGCAGAATCGTTTACCTGAACTGTACCTATTGTTTATAGCAGTCATACAGAGTGTAAAATGTTTTTGTATTAACATTAAACATCCGATAAAAATAATCAAAAATAGTTATTAGTTTCAATGGTTGCCACGGGAGAGCAGTACTCAGCAGCGAACCGATTATAAACGGCTGGTTGCCACAAACATGAATTTTCCGGTCCCTTTAAAAATCAAATAATCAAGTTAGGAAGAGTCGTATAGTGAGAGTCAAACCGATAGGTGTCCAAAGGTTTTTAGTTAGTGACTGCGGGGATGACGCTTCCCAAGGAAACCACCGAACACCAGAGGAAACATTCGTCAGTATATAGACCACCGCAACAGGTAAATATTTTCTATCTATTATATTTTTATATATATTGTATATATTCATACCATCCACGACCCGAGGAGGATTGTCTGGCAAAATTCTTTGTGGGGGTGTAATTTAAATTCTATTTTGGGGAATAATAATCTCGCTATATATTCCTCCTAGCTGTGTATTAAGAGTCGTTGACCCGTTACAGCCCCTTGTAAGAGAGGTTTAAATAATGGTAGATTGAATTAAGTACATCTAAGAAACGTTCCTGCTACAAGGAATTCAGGGAAATTATACAACCGCGCTGGAAGACTCGTTTACCTGAAGTGAACGTACTCTCTGTCGGAGCTACAAAAAGCTCTGTGACCCTTTACCACAATATGAAGGGTAGGTTGAATAAGTTAGGACGAAACGGCGAAAATTATGGATCAGCAAAGGGCAGGGTATGTGACCTGAATCAAACATTCTTTCAACCATAATAAAAAGAACTGTGTTCGTCCCACTATTAGGACAATATTTGTATCTGAAAACTTATATAATTATACAAAGTCAAGAGATTCGTCTTAATTTATTTAAAACTTATCCCAATAATAAACCAAAAATTTATCCTTCACAGAAACCAAAATTTCCTTCCGCTACACAAAGTTTGTAAATGCGCAAAACAAAATATTTCCAAACATAATGCACACATTAACGTCCAAAATAACACTAAACTATTTTTGAATCAATGGAAATACGAAGTTGTCAAAATGAACTATTTTCGAAAGTTTGTAAACAACGCCGGCGCTAGCCGCTACGTGTAGTGCGGGATTGGAATATGTGTTAAATGTATGTTTCAGAATAGCCTCATTCTTTATGACTAATGCTGTAAAGTGAGTCACAGATCGAGAAGCTTTCGACATCCATTCACAGCTGATTATTGTGAGTGGCAGCTACAGATGTTCGCGCTAAAAGAATGTTTCAGTCGGTAGATTTTTGGAGGGGGGACCTTTGTCTGACATCATACGCTCGCTATAAAAATGTTTAAGTACTTTGTTTATAAAATTATAAAACAAATACTAAGGACTTTTGTAAGTTGGAATCTTGAAACTATACTTCGTATAGTTTGAAATTTAGGCTCGTAACGGGATTGTAAACAAAAAGTACAGTTCTTATTGGAACACAGTGCTCCCTGGAACTAGGGATGGTCGATCCAGTGAATTTAACGGATCGGTGATTTTAGTGACAGCGCTAGGCTTGGAAGTGTCTTTTACCGGTGACTTTAGTACCGGTGACAAGGAACACTGAGACAGCTCCGTGTGTGCCAATAACAGGAAGGCATACCACACTGATGAAATGATTCCACACCTCGCTTTTTTTGGAAGGCGCATTTTATTTTAAAAAAAACTTATACGAAATTAAGAACAAAATACCGCGTGCCAAACAGTGTTTACTTTACACAAAATTGCCACTACCTTCAAACCTGACACAAATCGACCGCCCACATTCGACGTAAATGAGTAGAACCAGTAACAGCGACAAACCAACCATTGACAGCCGTAGTAAAATATC
>JBAIZL010000002.1:101939386-101994386 GCA_036971475.1 Prosapia bicincta | reverse complement strand
TAACAAGATATATATATGGAGTGTGTAAAGCAATAGAATGAATTGAATAAATAGACAATAAGGAAAAATTTACCTGTTTAGGAGCCTGGTTATAAAATTTAAAAGAAAAAGCTTAAATTCTATGGTTAATTGTTTTTTAAACAAATATCGATAAGGGAAACCAGCAACGATTATTGCTCGAAGTGTTTATAAGACCGTTTCATGAAATGACTGTTCTCAAAGTGCTTACGCCCAGCATTCACCAATCATCCATCAATAAGAAACATTTCGACGCGTGTCCCCCTCCCCGCTTCAAATTCTTCGGCCCAAACATCAACAATGTATCGCGAACACGTGCTCCAAACCAAATCGAGTGGCGTCCTATTTTTTCCAGAATATCCCGGAAGTGGCAATCGCCTCTGGATGACAGCGTTTTGGCAACGTTGTATTGTGAACCGGCCGCCTGCATCTGAAATATACCATCGACACGTGTTTATAGCTAAACATGCATTCCTCCGCGCCGATCTGTGTACAATATGTGCACGCATTCCTTTTCAATTGGATTATTCAAAAGAGATTTGTAAACACATCACAAATTATTAATTTCTGTTACATTCTAGCAAGAATGTATATACACTGAGAGAGCGTTGCGTATGTTTTCCCACGCCGTGTTTAGAAGGCACTGAAGCGTTGTTCGGGCTTCGAGAACGTGAAAACATGCATCAACCAAACTGAAGTGATATGAAATGGTGTGTGTGTGTGTGTTGTGAAAGAGAAAGAGAGAGAGAGAGAGAGAGAGAGAGAGAGAGAGTGTGTGTGTGTGTGTGTGTGTTGTGAAAGAGAGAGAGAGAGAGACTGTGTGTGTGTGTGTCTGACTGTTTGTGGGGGGGGGGGTATGTGTTGTGAAACAGAGAGAGAGTGAGAGAGAGTGAGTAAGTGTGTGTATGAGACAGAAAGAGAGAGTGAGTGTGTGTATGTGTGTGTATGTGTCTGTCTGTTTGTGTGTGGGGGGTATGTGTTGTGAAACAGAGAGAGAGTGAGAGAGAGTGAGTAAGTGTGTGTATGAGACAGAAAGAGAGAGTGAGTGTGTGTATGTGTGTGTGTGTGAGAGAGTGTGTGAGAGAGAGAGAAAGTGTGTGTGAGAGAGAGTGTGTGTGTAAGAGAGAGAAACAATGTATGTGGGAGTGTGTATGTGTAAGAGACAGAAAGAGAGAGTGAGTGTGTGTGTGTGAGAGAGAGAGTGTTTGTGTTTGTGTGTGTGTCAGATAGTAAGAGTGTGTCTGGGTATGTGTGTGAGAGAGAGAGAGAGAAAAAAGTGTGTGTGTGTGTGTGTGTGTGTGTGTGTGTGTGTGTGTGTGTGTGTGTGTGTGTGTGTGTGTGTGTGTGTGTGTGTGTGAGGGAAAGAGAAAGTGTGTGTGTGGGTATGTCTGTGAAAGAGAGAGTGAGTTTGTCAGAGAGAGAGAGAGAGAGAGAGAGAGAGAGAGTATGTGTGTGTGTGTGTGTGTGTGTGTGTGTGTGTGTGTGTGTGTGTGTGTGTGTGTGTGTGTGTGTGTGTGTGTGTGTGTGTGTGTGTGTGTGTGTGTGTGTGTGTGTGTGTGTGTGTGTGTGTGTGTGTGTGTGTGAAAGAGAGAGAGGAAATGTCTGTGTTTCTGTATGTGGTGTTTGTGTGTGTAAGAGAGAGAATGAGAAAGTGTGTGTGTGTGAGAGAGAGAGAGTGTGTGTGAGAGAGAGAATGTGTATGTGTATGATATGTGTGTGTGTGTGTGTGAGCGAGTGAGTGCGTGTGTGTGTGTGTGTATGCCAGCGCGCGTATGTGTACAATAAGTAACAGCGAAGCAAGACCTAACACGACTGTCACAAACGGACTAACAACAACTTTAAGAACTGTTAACTGTAATAGAACTAGAAGCAAGTGGAGTATATGTTTAGAGTAATACTTCGAAGTAAATATTTAGAGTAATAAAACTCCTATGGAAGGAAGTGGATGTCGAGCCGGCGAAATAGATAAAATTAATGATTGGGTAAACAAGAACAAGAGAAAATGGAACGGGTATTTCAAGAGAGAGATAACAGCTAGAGATATGTCTCTAAATGGGAAGAAACATTGAAAGCCCCAGAATATTTCGAGCAACTATTTAATAACTAATTGTGAGAATTAGGGCCACCTACAATATTATTAAAAATTGTTCAAAACCACTTAATTATTATAACACCACCAGATTATAAAAAAAAAACGTTTCTTATTGTCCTCAGAATATTTTTTTTTCGATTTAAAGTAGGGTAAAAATTTTAGTACGAAGGACTAAGCTGTGCATCGACAGCGGGGACTTCACAACTGTGGTTGGTGTTTTAGTAATCTAAACTTTATTAATCAAAAACATGTCCTGAAGCTGTATTGATAACTATTATTTTTGTTATTGCCAGGGAAGGGAATTTTTACAAATCTATATTGAAATATACTTATGAAATGTCCAGGTAGGATATATTTGGTTCTGATGTTATACATTTAGGTAATGTATTAAATTAAAACCAAATCTGCTCTGACTGGACACATTTTAGGTATATTTTAATATTGGCATATAGCAATGTTAAAATTAAAAACCAAATCTAACCTAACTTTGAAAGTATGGGGATTTTATAAGTATGGAGACTATAAGTATGGATACTTTATAAGTATTGAGACTATGGCGACTTTATAGGTATGGAGACTTTATAAGTATGGAGACTTTATAAGTATGGAGTCTTTATAAGTATGAAGACTTTATAAATATGGAGACTATAGGTATGGATACTTTATAAATATGGAGACTATGGAGACTTTATAGCTATGGAGACTTTATAGGAATGGAGACATTATAAGTATGGATACTTTATAAGTATTGAGACTATGGCGACTTTATAGGTATGGAGACTTTATAAGTATGGAGACTTTATAAGTATGGAGTCTTTATAAGTATGAAGACTTTATAAATATGGAGACTATAGGTATGGATACTTTATAAATATGGAGACTATGGAGACTTTATAGCTATGGAGACTTTATAGGAATGGAGACATTATAAGTATGGATACTTTATAAGTATTGAGACTATGGCGACTTTATAGGTATGGAGACTTTATAAGTATGGAGACTTTATAAGTATGGAGTCTTTATAAGTATGAAGACTTTATAAATATGGAGACTATAGGTATGGATACTTTATAAATATGGAGACTATGGAGAATTTATAGCTATGGAGACTTTATAGGAATGGAGACATTATAAGTATGGATACTTTATAAGTATTGAGACTATGGCGACTTTATAGGTATGGAGACTTTATAAGTATGGAGACTATAAGCATGAAGACTTTGTAAGTATTTAGTCCTTATAAGTGAGACTATATAAGTATGAAGACTTCATAAGTATGGAGACTTTATAAGTATATTTAAATATACGTATGCAAAAACCATAAAAATTAAGCCTAGACGTTGTTTTACAAAGTATACACACATAAGCTAAGCGTGACGTCACTGTATCACTCCGCGGCCGATGCACAACTTAATGCTAAGCACTGGATTTTTTTACCCAACTTTAAATTGGTAAAAAAATAACTTTCCGAGGATAATAAAAAAAATTCTTGTGCATATTGTTCTATTTGGTGGCTCTTAACAATTTCCAAAAATATCGCAGGTAGCCGCTGAATCGCACGATTACTATTTAATATCTTGAGCCGTGTTGAGGCGCTCGAAAATGTAGGGATTACAGTCTATTTACAGGGCTATCCCCTATCCACAATACTAGAGCGGTATCGCTCATTCTACATTAGGATGTAATCCCTCCCTACCACGGCAGACCCAGTGACCGGATACAGATGGATCCCTATCCACAATACTAGAGCGGTATCGCTCATCCTACATTAGGATGTAATCCCTCCCTACCACGGCAGACCCAGTGACCGGATACATATAGATCCCTATCCACAATACTAGAGCGGTATCGCTCATCCTACTTTAGGATGTAATCCCTCCCTACCACGGCAGACCCAGTGACCGGATACAGATGGATCCCTATCCACAATACTAGAGCGGTATCGCTCATCCTACATTAGGATGTAATCCCTCCATACCACGGCAGACCCAGTGACCGGATACAGATGGATCCCTATCCACAATACTAGAGCGGTATCGCTCATCCTACATTAGGATGTAATCCCTCCCTAACACGGCAGACCCAGTGACCGGATACAGATGGATCCCTATCCACAATACTAGAGCGGTATCGCTCATCCTACTTTAGGATGTAATCCCTCATTAACACGGCAGACCCAGTGACCGGATACAGATGGATCCCTATCCACAATACTAGAGCGGTATCGCTCATCCTACATTAGGATGTAATCCCTCCCTACCACGGCAGACCCAGTGACCGTATACATATGGATACCTATCCACAATACTAGAGCGGTATCGCTCATCCTACATTAGGATGTAATCCCTCCATACCACGGCAGACCCAGTGACCGGATACAGATGGATATAGGTATCCACAATACTAGAGCGGTATCGCTCATCCTACATTAGGATGTAATCCCTCCCTAACACGACAGACCCAGTGACCGGATACATATGGATACCTATCCACAATACTAGAGCGGTATCGCTCATCCTACATTAGGATGTAATCCCTCCATACCACGGCAGACCCAGTGACCGGATACAGATGGATATAGGTATCCACAATACTAGAGCGGTATCGCTCATCCTACATTAGGATGTAATCCCTCCCTAACACGACAGACCCAGTGACCGGATACATATGGATACCTATCCACAATACTAGAGCGGTATCGCTCATCCTACATTAGGATGTAATCCCTCCATACCACGGCAGACCCAGTGACCGGATACAGATGGATATAGGTATCCACAATACTAGAGCGGTATCGCTCATCCTACATTAGGATGTAATCCCTCCCTACCACGGCAGACCCAGTGACCGGATACATATGGATACCTATCCACAATACTAGAGCGGTATCGCTCATCCTACATTAGGATGTAATCCCACCCTACCACGGCAGACCCAGTGACCGGATACATATGGATACCTATCCACAATACTAGAGCGGTATCGCTCATCCTACATTAGGATGTAATCCCTCCCTACCACGGCAGACCCAGTGACCGGATACATATGGATACCTATCCACAATACTAGAGCGGTATCGCTCATCCTACATTAGGATGTAATCCCTCCCTACCACGGCATACCCAGTGACCGGATACATATGGATCCCTATCCACAATACTAGATTGGTATCGCTCATCCTACATTAGGATGTAATCCCTCCCTACCACGGCAGACCCAGTGACCGGATACAGATGGATCCCTATCCACAATACTAGAGCGGTATAGCTCATCCTGCAGTAGGATGTAATACCTCCCTACAACGGCAGACCCAGTAACCGTTAACAGATGGATCCCTATCCACAATACTAGAGCGGTATCGGTCATCCTGCATTAGGATGTAATCCCTCCCTACCACGGCAGACCCAGTGACCGGATACAGATGGATCCCTATCCACATTACTAGAACGGTATCGCTCATTCTACATTAGGATGTAATCCCTCCCTACCACGGCAGACCCAGTGACCGGATACAGATGGATCCCTATCCACAATACTAGAGCGGTATCGCTTATCCTGCATTAGGATGTAATCCCTCCATACCACGGAAGACCCAGTGACCGGATACAGATTGATCTCTATCCACAATTCTAGAGCGGTATCGCTCATTCTACATTAGGATGTAATCCCTCCCTACCACGGCAGACCCAGTATCGCTCATCCTACATAAGGATGTAATCCCTCCCTACCACGGCAGACCCAGTGACCGGATACAGATAGATCCCTATCCACAATTCTAGAGCGGTATCGCTCATTCTACATTAGGATGTAATCCCTCCCTACCACGGCAGACCCAGTATCGCTCATCCTACATTAGGATGTAATCCCTCCCTACCACGGCAGACCCAGTGACCGGATACTGATGGATCCCTATCCTCAATACTAGAGCGGTATCGCTCATTCTACATTAGAATGTAATCCCTCCCTACCACGGCAGACCCAGTGACCGGATATAAATGGATCCCTATCCTCAATACTAGAGCGGTATCGCTCATCCTACATTAGGATGTAATCCCTCCCTACCACGGCATACCCAGTGACCGGATACATATGGATACCTATCCACAATTCTAGAGCGGTATCGCTCATTCTACATTAGGATGTAATCCCTCCCTACAACAGAAGACCCAGTGACCGGATACAGATGGATCCCTATCCTCAATACTAGAGCGGTATCGCTCATCCTACATTAGGATGTAATCCCTCCCTACCACGGCAGACCCAGTGACCGGATACAGATGGATACCTATTCACAATACTAGAGCGGTATCGCTCATCCTACATTAGGATGTAATCCCTCCCTACCACGGCATACCCAGTGACCGGATACAGATGGATCCCTATCCACAATTCTAGAGCGGTATCGCTCATTCTACATTAGGATGTAATCCCTCCCTACCACGGCAGACCCAGTATCGCTCATCCTACATTAGGATGTAATCCCTCCCTACCACGGCAGACCCAGTGACCAGATACAGATGGATCCCTATCCACAATTCTAGAGCGGTATCGCTCACTCTACATTAGGATGTAATCCCTCCCTACCACGGCAGACCCAGTATCGCTCATCCTACATTAGGATGTAGTCCCTCCCTACCTCGGCAGACCCAGTGACCGGATACAGATGGATCCCTATCCTCAATACTAGAGCGGTATCGCTCATTCTACATTAGAATGTAATCCCTCCCTACCACGGCAGACCCAGTGACCGGATACAAATGGATCCCTATCCTCAATACTAGAGCGGTATCGCTCATCCTACATTAGGATGTAAACCCTCCCTACCACGGCAGACCCAGTGACCGGATACAGATGGATCCCTATCCACAATACTAGAGCGGTATCGCTCATCCTGCATTAGGATGTAATCCCTCCCTACCACGGCAGACCCAGTGACCGGATACAGATGGATCCCTATCCACAATACTAGAGCGGTATCGCTCATCCTGCATTAGGATGTAATCCCTCCCTACCACGGCAGACCCAGTGACCGGATACAGATGGATCCCTATCCTCAATAGTAGAGCGGTATCGCTCATCCTACATTAGGATGTAATCCCTCCCTACCACGGCAGACCCAGTGACCGGATACAGATGGATCCCTATCCTCAATAGTAGAGCGGTATCGCTCATCCTACATTAGGATGTAATCCTTCCCTACCACTGCAGACCCAGCGACCGGATACAGATGGATCCCTATCCACAATACTAGAGCGGTATAGCTCATCCAGCATTAGGATGTAATACCTCCTACCACGACAGACCCAGTAACCGTTAACAGATGGATCCCTATCCACAATACTAGAGCGGTATAGCTCATCCAGCATTAGGATGTAATCCCTCCCTAACACGACAGACCCAGTAACCGTTAACAGATGGATCCCTATCCACAATACTAGAGCGGTATAGCTCATCCTGCATTAGGATGTAATCCATTCTTACCACGGCAGACCCAGTGACCGGATACAGATGGATCCCTATCCACAATACTAGAGCGGTATCGCTCATCCTGCATTAGGATGTAATCCATTCTTACCACGGCAGACCCAGTGACCGGATACAGATGGATCCCTATCCACAATACTAGAGCGGTATAGCTCATCCTGCAGTAGGATGTAATACCTCCCTACAACGGCAGACCCAGTAACCGTTAACAGATGGATCCCTATCCACAATACTAGAGCGGTATCGGTCATCCTGCATTAGGATGTAATCCCTCCCTACCACGGCAGACCCAGTGACCGGATACAGATGGATCCCTATCCACATTACTAGAACGGTATCGCTCATTCTACATTAGGATGTAATCCCTCCCTACCACGGCAGACAAAGTGACCGGATACAGATGGATCCCTATCCACAATACTAGAGCGGTATCGCTCATCCTGCATTAGGATGTAATCCCTCCCTACCACGGCAGACCCAGTGACCGGATACAGATGGATCCCTATCCACAATACTAGAGCGGTATCGCTCAACCTTCATTACGATGTAATCCCTTCTTACCACGGCAGACCCAGTGACCGGATACAGATGGATCCCTATCCACAATACTAGAGCGGTATAGCTCATCCTGCAGTAGGATGTAATACCTCCCTACAACGGCAGACCCAGTAACCGTTAACAGATGGATCCCTATCCACAATACTAGAGCGGTATCGGTCATCCTGCATTAGGATGTAATCCCTCCCTACCACGGCAGACCCAGTGACCGGATACAGATGGATCCCTATCCACATTACTAGAACGGTATCGCTCATTCTACATTAGGATGTAATCCCTCCCTACCACGGCAGACCCAGTGACCGGATACAGATGGATCTCTATCCACAATTCTAGAGCGGTATCGCTCATTCTACATTAGGATGTAATCCCTCCCTACCACGGCATACCCAGTGACCGGATACATATGGATACCTATCCACAATTCTAGAGCGGTATCGCTCATTCTACATTAGGATGTAATCCCTCCCTACCACGACAGACCCAGTGACCGTATACATATGGATACCTATCCACAATTCTAGAGCGGTATCGCTCATTCTACATTAGGATGTAATCCCTCCCTACCACGGTAGACCCAGTGACCGTATACATATGGATACCTATCCACAATTCTAGAGCGGTATCGCTCATTCTACATTAGGATGTAATCCCTCCCTACCACGGCATACCCAGTGACCGTATACAGATGGATCCCTATCCACAGTACTAGAGCGGTATCGCTCATCCTACTTTAGGATGTAATCCCTCCCTACCACGGCAGACCCAGTGACCGTATACATATGGATACCTATCCACAATTCTAGAGCGGTATCGCTCATTCTACATTAGGATGTAATCCCTCCCTACCACGGCATACCCAGTGACCGGATACATATGGATACCTATCCACAATTCTAGAGCGGTATCGCTCATTCTACATTAGGATGTAATCCCTCCCTACCACGGCAGACCCAGTATCGCTCATCCTACATTAGGATGTAATCCCTCCCTACCACGGCAGACCCAGTGACCGGATACAGATGGATCCCTATCCACAATACTAGAGCGGTATCGCTCATCCTGCATTAGGATGTAATCCCTCCCTACCACGGCAGACCCAGTGACCGGATACAGATGGATCCCTATCCTCAATAGTAGAGCGGTATCGCTCATCCTACATTAGGATGTAATCCCTCCCTACCACGGCAGACCCAGTGACCGGATACAGATGGATCCCTATCCTCAATAGTAGAGCGGTATCGCTCATCCTACATTAGGATGTAATCCTTCCCTACCACTGCAGACCCAGCGACCGGATACAGATGGATCCCTATCCACAATACTAGAGCGGTATAGCTCATCCAGCATTAGGATGTAATACCTCCTACCACGACAGACCCAGTAACCGTTAACAGATGGATCCCTATCCACAATACTAGAGCGGTATAGCTCATCCAGCATTAGGATGTAATCCCTCCCTAACACGACAGACCCAATAACCGTTAACAGATGGATCCCTATCCACAATACTAGAGCGGTATCGCTCATCCTGCATTAGGATGTAATCCATTCTTACCACGGCAGACCCAGTGACCGGATACAGATGGATCCCTATCCACAATACTAGAGCGGTATCGCTCATCCTGCATTAGGATGTAATCCATTCTTACCACGGCAGACCCAGTGACCGGATACAGATGGATCCCTATCCACAATACTAGAGCGGTATAGCTCATCCTGCAGTAGGATGTAATACCTCCCTACAACGGCAGACCCAGTAACCGTTAACAGATGGATCCCTATCCACAATACTAGAGCGGTATCGGTCATCCTGCATTAGGATGTAATCCCTCCCTACCACGGCAGACCCAGTGACCGGATACAGATGGATCCCTATCCACATTACTAGAACGGTATCGCTCATTCTGCATTAGGATGTAATCCCTCCCTACCACGGCAGACCCAGTGACCGGATACAGATGGATCCCTATCCACAATACTAGAGCGGTATCGCTCATCCTGCATTAGGATGTAATCCCTCCCTACTACGGCAGACCCAGTGACCGGATACAGATGGATCCCTATCCACAATACTAGAGCGGTATCGCTCAACCTGCATTACGATGTAATCCCTTCTTACCACGGCAGACCCAGTGACCGGATACAGATGGATCCCTATCCACAATACTAGAGCGGTATAGCTCATCCTGCAGTAGGATGTAATACCTCCCTACAACGGCAGACCCAGTAACCGTTAACAGATGGATCCCTATCCACAATACTAGAGCGGTATCGGTCATCCTGCATTAGGATGTAATCCCTCCCTACCACGGCAGACCCAGTGACCGGATACAGATGGATCCTTATCCACATTACTAGAACGGTATCGCTCATTCTACATTAGGATGTAATCCCTCCCTACCACGGCAGACCCAGTGACCGGATACAGATGGATCTCTATCGACAATTCTAGAGCGGTATCGCTCATTCTACATTAGGATGTAATCCCTCCCTACCACGGCATACCCAGTGACCGGATACATATGGATCCCTATCCACAATTCTAGAGCGGTATCGCTCACTCTACATTAGGATGTAAACCCTCCCTACCACGGCAGACCCAGTGACCGGATACAGATGGATCCCTATCCACAATACTAGAGCGGTATCGCTCATCCTGCATTAGGATGTAATCCCTCCCTACCACGGCAGACCCAGTGACCGGATACAGATGGATCCCTATCCACAATACTAGAGCGGTATCGCTCATCCTGCATTAGGATGTAATCCCTCCCTACCACGGCAGACCCAGTGACCGGATACAGATGGATCCCTATCCTCAATAGTAGAGCGGTATCGCTCATCCTACATTAGGATGTAATCCCTCCCTACCACGGCAGACCCAGTGACCGGATACAGATGGATCCCTATCCTCAATAGTAGAGCGGTATCGCTCATCCTACATTAGGATGTAATCCTTCCCTACCACTGCAGACCCAGCGACCGGATACAGATGGATCCCTATCCACAATACTAGAGCGGTATAGCTCATCCAGCATTAGGATGTAATACCTCCTACCACGACAGACCCAGTAACCGTTAACAGATGGATCCCTATCCACAATACTAGAGCGGTATAGCTCATCCAGCATTAGGATGTAATCCCTCCCTAACACGACAGACCCAGTAACCGTTAACAGATGGATCCCTATCCACAATACTAGAGCGGTATCGCTCATCCTGCATTAGGATGTAATCCATTCTTACCACGGCAGACCCAGTGACCGGATACAGATGGATCCCTATCCACAATACTAGAGCGGTATCGCTCATCCTGCATTAGGATGTAATCCATTCTTACCACGGCAGACCCAGTGACCGGATACAGATGGATCCCTATCCACAATACTAGAGCGGTATAGCTCATCCTGCAGTAGGATGTAATACCTCCCTACAACGGCAGACCCAGTAACCGTTAACAGATGGATCCCTATCCACAATACTAGAGCGGTATCGGTCATCCTGCATTAGGATGTAATCCCTCCCTACCACGGCAGACCCAGTGACCGGATACAGATGGATCCCTATCCACATTACTAGAACGGTATCGCTCATTCTACATTAGGATGTAATCCCTCCCTACCACGGCAGACCCAGTGACCGGATACAGATGGATCCCTATCCACAATACTAGAGCGGTATCGCTCATCCTGCATTAGGATGTAATCCCTCCCTACTACGGCAGACCCAGTGACCGGATACAGATGGATCCCTATCCACAATACTAGAGCGGTATCGCTCAACCTGCATTACGATGTAATCCCTTCTTACCACGGCAGACCCAGTGACCGGATACAGATGGATCCCTATCCACAATACTAGAGCGGTATAGCTCATCCTGCAGTAGGATGTAATACCTCCCTACAACGGCAGACCCAGTAACCGTTAACAGATGGATCCCTATCCACAATACTAGAGCGGTATCGGTCATCCTGCATTAGGATGTAATCCCTCCCTACCACGGCAGACCCAGTGACCGGATACAGATGGATCCTTATCCACATTACTAGAACGGTATCGCTCATTCTACATTAGGATGTAATCTCTCCCTACCACGGCAGACCCAGTGACCGGATACAGATGGATCTCTATCGACAATTCTAGAGCGGTATCGCTCATTCTACATTAGGATGTAATCCCTCCCTACCACGGCATACCCAGTGACCGGATACATATGGATACCTATCCACAATTCTAGAGCGGTATCGCTCATTCTACATTAGGATGTAATCCCTCCCTACCACGGCAGACCCAGTGACCGTATACATATGGATACCTATCCACAATTCTAGAGCGGTATCGCTCATTCTACATTAGGATGTAATCCCTCCCTACCACGGTAGACCCAGTGACCGTATACATATGGATACCTATCCACAATTCTAGAGCGGTATCGCTCATTCTACATTAGGATGTAATCCCTCCCTACCACGGCATACCCAGTGACCGTATACAGATGGATCCCTATCCACAGTACTAGAGCGGTATCGCTCATCCTACTTTAGGATGTAATCCCTCCCTACCACGGCAGACCCAGTGACCGTATACATATGGATACCTATCCACAAGTCTAGAGCGGTATCGCTCATTCTACATTAGGATGTAATCCCTCCCTACCACGGCAGACCCAGTGACCGTATACATATGGATACCTATCCACAATTCTAGAGCGGTATCGCTCATTCTACATTAGGATGTAATCCCTCCCTACCACGGCAGACCCAGTGACCGTATACATATGGATACCTATCCACAATTCTAGAGCGGTATCGCTCATTCTACATTAGGATGTAATCCCTCCCTACCACGGCATACCCAGTGACCGGATACATATGGATACCTATCCACAATTCTAGAGCGGTATCGCTCATTCTACATTAGGATGTAATCCCTCCCTACCATGGCAGACCCAGTATCGCTCATCCTACATTAGGATGTAATCCCTCCCTACCACGGCAGACCCAGTGACCGGATACAGATGGATCCCTATCCACAATTCTAGAGCGGTATCGCTCATTCTACATTAGGATGTAATCCCTCCCTACCACGGCAGACCCAGTATCGCCTATCCCACATTAGGATGTAATCCCTCCCTATCACGGCAGACCCAGTGACCGGATACAGATGGATCCCTATCCTCAATACTAGAGCGGTATCGCTCATTCTACATTAGAATGTAATCCCTCCCTACCACGGCAGACCCAGTGACCGGATACAAATGGATCCCTATCCTCAATACTACAGCGGTATCGCTCATCCTACATTAGGATGTAATCCCTCCCTACCACGGCAGACCCAGTGACCGGATACAGATGGATCCCTATCCACAATACTAGAGCGGTATCGCTCATCCTGCATTAGGATGTAATCCCTCCCTACCACGGCAGACCCAGTGACCGGATACAGATGGATCCCTATCCACAATACTAGAGCGGTATCGCTCATCCTGCATTAGGATGTAATCCCCCCCTACCACGGCAGACCCAGTGACCGGATACAGATGGATCCCTATCCACAATACTAGAGCGGTATCGCTCATCCTGCATTAGGATGTAATCCCTCCCTACCACGGCAGACCCAGTGACCGGATACAGATGGATCCCTATCCACAATACTAGAGCGGTATCGCTCATCCTGCATTAGGATGTAATCCCTCCCTACCACGGCAGACCCAGTGACCGGATACAGATGGATCCCTATCCTCAATAGTAGAGCGGTATCGCTCATCCTACATTAAGATGTAATCATTCCCTACCACGGCAGACCCAGTGACCGTATACAGATGGATCCCTATCCACAATACTAGAGCGGTATAGCTCATCCAGCATTAGGATGTAATACCTCCTACCACGACAGACCCAGTAACCGTTAACAGATGATCCCTATCCACAGTACTAGAGCGATATCGCTAAATCCGGCATTAGTATGTAATCCCTCCCTAACACGGCAGACCCAGTGACCGGATACAGATGGATCCCTATCCACAATACTAGAGCGGTATAGCTCATCCAGCATTAGGATGTAATACCTCCTACCACGACAGACCCAGTAACCGTTAACAGATGGATCCCTATCCACAATACTAGAGCGGTATAGCTCATCCAGCATTAGGATGTAATCCCTCCCTAACACGACAGACCCAGTAACCGTTAACAGATGGATCCCTATCCACAATACTAGAGCGGTATCGCTCATCCTGCATTAGGATGTAATCCATTCTTACCACGGCAGACCCAGTGACCGGATACAGATGGATCCCTATCCACAATACTAGAGCGGTATCGCTCATCCTGCATTAGGATGTAATCCCTCCCTACCACGGCAGACCCAGTGACCGGATACAGATGGATCCCGATCCACAATACTAGAGCGGTATCGCTCATCCTGCATTAGGATGTAATCCCTCCCTACCACGGCAGACCCAGTGACCGTATACAGGTAGATCCCTATCCACAGTACTAGAGCGATATCGCTAAATCCTGATTAGGATGTAATCCCTCCCTAACACGGCAGACCCAGTGACCGGATACAGATGGATCCCTATCCACAATACTAGAGCGGTATAGCTCATCCAGCATTAGGATGTAATCCCTCCCTAACACGACAGACCCAGTAACCGTTAACAGATGGATCCCTATCCACAATACTAGAGCGGTATCGCTCATCCTGCATTAGGATGTAATCCATTCTTACCACGGCAGACCCAGTGACCGGATACAGATGGATCCCTATCCACAATACTAGAGCGGTATAGCTCATCCAGGATTAGGATGTAATACCTCCTTACCACGGCAGACCCAGTGACCGGATACAAGTAGATCCCTATCCACAATACTAGAGCGGTATCGCTCAACCTGCATTACGATGTAATCCCTTCTTACCACGGCAGACCCAGTGACCGGATACAGATGGATCCCTATCCACAATACTAGAGCGGTATAGCTCATCCAGGATTAGGATGTAATCACTCCCTACCACGGCAGACCCAGTGACCGGATACAGATGGATCCCTATCCACAATACTAGAGCGGTAATGCTTATCCTGCATTAGGATGTAATCCCTCTATACTACGGAAGACCCAATAACCGGATACAGATGGATCTCTATCCACAATTCTAGAGCGGTATCGCTCATTCTACATTTGGATGTAATCCCTCCCTACCACGGCATACCCAGTGACCGGATACACATAGATCCCTATCCACAATACTAGAGCGGTAATGCTTATCCTGCATTAGGATGTAATCCCTCTATACTACGGAAGACCCAATAACCGGATACAGATGGATCTCTATCCACAATTCTAGAGCGGTGTCGCTCATTCTACATTAAGATGTAATCCCTCCCTACCACGGCATACCCAGTGACCGGATACATATAGATCCTTATCAACAATACTAGAGCGGTAATGCTTATCCTGCATTAGGATGTAATCCCTCCCTACCACGGCAGACCCAGTGACCGGATACAGATGGATCTCTATCCACAATTCTAGAGCGGTATCGCTCATTCTACATTTGGATGTAATCCCTCCCTACCACGGCATACCCAGTGACCGGATACATATAGATCCCTATCAACAATACTAGAGCGGTAATGCTTATCCTGCATTAGGATGTAATCCCTCCCTACCACGGCAGACCCAGTGACCGGATACAGATGGATCTCTATCCACAATACTAGAGCGGTATCGCTCATCCTGCATTAGGATGTAATCCATTCTTACCACGGCAGACCCAGTGACCGGATACAGATGGATCCCTATCCACAATACTAGAGCGGTATAGCTCATCCAGGATTAGGATGTAATACCTCCTTACCACGGCAGACCCAGTGACCGGATACAAGTAGATCCCTATCCACAATACTAGAGCGGTATCGCTCAACCTGCATTACGATGTAATCCCTTCTTACCACGGCAGACCCAGTGACCGGATACAGATGGATCCCTATCCACAATACTAGAGCGGTATAGCTCATCCAGGATTAGGATGTAATCACTCCCTACCACGGCAGACCCAGTGACCGGATACAGATGGATCCCTATCCACAATACTAGAGCGGTAATGCTTATCCTGCATTAGGATGTAATCCCTCTATACTACGGAAGACCCAATAACCGGATACAGATGGATCTCTATCCACAATTCTAGAGCGGTATCGCTCATTCTACATTTGGATGTAATCCCTCCCTACCACGGCATACCCAGTGACCGGATACATATAGATCCCTATCCACAATACTAGAGCGGTAATGCTTATCCTGCATTAGGATGTAATCCCTCTATACTACGGAAGACCCAATAACCGGATACAGATGGATCTCTATCCACAATTCTAGAGCGGTATCGCTCATTCTACATTTGGATGTAATCCCTCCCTACCACGGCATACCCAGTGACCGGATACATATAGATCCCTATCAACAATACTAGAGCGGTAATGCTTATCCTGCATTAGGATGTAATCCCTCTTTACCACGGCAGACCCAGTGACCGGATACAGATGGATCTCTATCCACAATTCTAGAGCGGTATCGCTCATTCTACATTAAGATGTAATCCCTCCCTACCACGGGAGACCCAGTGTCGCTCATCGTACATTAGGAAGTAATCCCTCCCTACCACTGCAGACCCAGTATCGCTCATCCTACATTAGGATGTAATCCCTCCCTACCACGGCAGACCCAGTGACCTTATACAGATGGATCCCTATCCTTAATACTAGAGCGGTATCGCTCAACCTGCATTACGATGTAATCCCTCCCTACCACGGCAGACCCAGTGACCGGATACAGATGGATCCGTATCCACAATACTAGAGCGGTATCGCTCAACCTGCATTACGATGTAATCCCTCCCTACCACGGCAGACCCAGTGACCGGATACAGATGGATCCCTATCCACAATACTAGAGCGGTATCGCTCATCCTGCATTAGGATGTAATCCCTCCCTACCACGGCAGACCCAGTGACCGGATACAGATGGATCCCTATCCACATTACTAGAACGGTATCGCTCATTCTACATTAGGATGTAATCCCTCCCTAACACGGCAGACCCAGTGACCGTATACAGATGGATCCCTATCCACAACACTAGAGCGGTATCGCTCATCCTACATTAGGGTGAAATCTCTCCCTACCACTGCAGACCCAGTGACCGTATACAGATGGATCCCTATCCACAATACTAGAGCGGTATCGCTCATCCTGCATTAGGATGTAATCCCTCCCTACCACGGCAGACCCAGTGACCGGATACAGATGGATCCCTATCCACATTACTAGAACGGTATCGCTCATTCTACATTAGGATGTAATCCCTCCCTACCACGGCAGACCCAGTGACCGGATACAGATGGATCTCTATCCACAATTCTAGAGCGGTATCGCTCATTCTACATTAGGATGTAATCCCTCCCTACCACGGCTGACCCAGTGACCGTATACAGATGGATCCCTATCCACAATTCTTGAGCGGTATCGCTCATTCTACATTAGGATGTAATCCCTCCCTACCACGGCAGACCCAGTATCGCTCATCCTACATTAGGATGTAATCCCTCCCTACCACGGAAGACCCAGTGACCGGATACAGATGGATCCCTATCCACACTTCTAGAGCGGTATCGCTCATTCTACATTAGGATGTAATCACTCCCTACCACGGCAGACCCAGTATCGCTCATCCTACATTAGGATGTAATCCCTCCCTACCACGGCTGACCCAGTGACCGTATACAGATGGATCCCTATCCACAATTCTAGAGCGGTATCGCTCATTCTACATTAGGATGTAATCCCTCCCTACCACGGCAGACCCAGTGACCGCGTACATATGGATACCTATCCACAATTCTAGAGCGGTATCGCTCATTCTACATTAGGATGTAATCCCTCCCTACCACGGTAGACCCAGTGACCGTATACATATGGATACCTATCCACAATTCTAGAGCGGTATTGCTCATTCTACATTAGGATGTAATCCCTCCCTACCACGGCATACCCAGTGACCGTATACAGATGAATCCCTATCCACAGTACTAGAGCGGTATCGCTCATCCTACTTTAGGATGTAATCCCTCCCTACCACGGCAGACCCAGTGACCGTATACATATGGATACCTATCCACAATTCTAGAGCGGTATCGCTCATTCTACATTAGGATGTAATCCCTCCCTACCACGGCAGACCCAGTGACCGTATACATATGGATACCTATCCACAATTCTAGAGCGGTATCGCTCATTCTACATTAGGATGTAATCCCTCCCTACCACGGCAGACCCAGTGACCGTATACATATGGATACCTATCCACAATTCTAGAGCGGTATCGCTCATTCTACATTAGGATGTAATCCCTCCCTACCACGGCATACCCAGTGACCGGATACATATGGATACCTATCCACAATTCTAGAGCGGTATCGCTCATTCTACATTAGGATGTAATCCCTCCCTACCACGGCAGACCCAGTATCGCTCATCCTACATTAGGATGTAATCCCTCCCTACCACGGCAGACCCAGTGACCGGATACAGATGGATCCCTATCCACAATACTAGAGCGGTATCGCTCATCCTGCATTAGGATGTAATCCCTCCCTACCACGGCAGACCCAGTGACCGGATACAGATGGATCCCTATCCTCAATAGTAGAGCGGTATCGCTCATCCTACATTAGGATGTAATCCCTCCCTACCACGGCAGACCCAGTGACCGGATACAGATGGATCCCTATCCTCAATAGTAGAGCGGTATCGCTCATCCTACATTAGGATGTAATCCTTCCCTACCACTGCAGACCCAGCGACCGGATACAGATGGATCCCTATCCACAATACTAGAGCGGTATAGCTCATCCAGCATTAGGATGTAATACCTCCTACCACGACAGACCCAGTAACCGTTAACAGATGGATCCCTATCCACAATACTAGAGCGGTATAGCTCATCCAGCATTAGGATGTAATCCCTCCCTAACACGACAGACCCAGTAACCGTTAACAGATGGATCCCTATCCACAATACTAGAGCGGTATCGCTCATCCTGCATTAGGATGTAATCCATTCTTACCACGGCAGACCCAGTGACCGGATACAGATGGATCCCTATCCACAATACTAGAGCGGTATCGCTCATCCTGCATTAGGATGTAATCCATTCTTACCACGGCAGACCCATTGACCGGATACAGATGGATCCCTATCCACAATACTAGAGCGGTATAGCTCATCCAGCATTAGGATGTAATACCTCCTACCACGACAGACCCAGTAACCGTTAACAGATGGATCCCTATCCACAATACTAGAGCGGTATAGCTCATCCAGCATTAGGATGTAATCCCTCCCTAACACGACAGACCCAGTAACCGTTAACAGATGGATCCCTATCCACAATACTAGAGCGGTATCGCTCATCCTGCATTAGGATGTAATCCATTCTTACCACGGCAGACCCAGTGACCGGATACAGATGGATCCCTATCCACAATACTAGAGCGGTATCGCTCATCCTGCATTAGGATGTAATCCCTCCCTACCACGGCAGATCCAGTGACCGGATACAGATGGATCCCTATCCACAATACTAGAGCGGTATCGCTCAACCTGCATTACGATGTAATCCCTTCTTACCACGGCAGACCCAGTGACCGGATACAGATGGATCCCTATCCACAATACTAGAGCGGTATAGCTCATCCTGCAGTAGGATGTAATACCTCCCTACAACGGCAGACCCAGTAACCGTTAACAGATGGATCCCTATCCACAATACTAGAGCGGTATCGGTCATCCTGCATTAGGATGTAATCCCTCCCTACCACGGCAGACCCAGTGACCGGATACAGATGGATCCCTATCCACATTACTAGAACGGTATCGCTCATTCTACATTAGGATGTAATCCCTCCCTACCACGGCAGACCCAGTGACCGGATACAGATGGATCTCTATCGACAATTCTAGAGCGGTATCGCTCATTCTACATTAGGATGTAATCCCTCCCTACCACGGCATACCCAGTGACCGGATACATATGGATACCTATCCACAATTCTAGAGCGGTATCGCTCATTCTACATTAGGATGTAATTCCTCTTTACCACGGCAGACCCAGTGACCGTATACATATGGATACCTATCCACAATTCTAGAGCGGTATCGCTCATTCTACATTAGGATGTAATCCCTCCCTACCACGGTAGACCCAGTGACCGTATACATATGGATACCTATCCACAATTCTAGAGCGGTATTCCTCATTCTACATTAGGATGTAATCCCTCCCTACCACGGCATACCCAGTGACCGTATACAGATGGATCCCTATCCACAGTACTAGAGCGGTATCGCTCATCCTACTTTAGGATGTAATCCCTCCCTACCACGGCAGACCCAGTGACCGTATACATATGGATACCTATCCACAAGTCTAGAGCGGTATCGCTCATTCTACATTAGGATGTAATCCCTCCCTACCACGGCAGACCCAGTGACCGTATACATATGGATACCTATCCACAATTCTAGAGCGGTATCGCTCATTCTACATTAGGATGTAATCCCTCCCTACCACGGCAGACCCAGTGACCGTATACATATGGATACCTATCCACAATTCTAGAGCGGTATCGCTCATTCTACATTAGGATGTAATCCCTCCCTACCACGGCATACCCAGTGACCGGATACATATGGATACCTATCCACAATTCTAGAGCGGTATCGCTCATTCTACATTAGGATGTAATCCCTCCCTACCACGGCAGACCCAGTATCGCTCATCCTACATTAGGATGTAATCCCTCCCTACCACGGCAGACCCAGTGACCGGATACAGATGGATCCCTATCCACAATTCTAGAGCGGTATCGCTCATTCTACATTAGGATGTAATCCCTCCCTACCACGGCAGACCCAGTATCGCTCATCCTACATTAGGATGTAATCCCTCCCTATCACGGCAGACCCAGTGACCGGATACAGATGGATCCCTATCCTCAATACTAGAGCGGTATCGCTCATTCTACATTAGAATGTAATCCCTCCCTACCACGGCAGACCCAGTGACCGGATACAAATGGATCCCTATCCTCAATACTACAGCGGTATCGCTCATCCTACATTAGGATGTAATCCCTCCCTACCACGGCAGACCTAGTGACCGGATACAGATGGATCCCTATCCACAATACTAGAGCGGTATCGCTCATCCTGCATTAGGATGTAATCCCTCCCTACCACGGCAGACTCAGTGACCGGATACAGATGGATCCCTATCCACAATACTAGAGCGGTATCGCTCATCCTGCATTAGGATGTAATCCCTCCCTACCACGGCAGACCCAGTGACCGGATACAGATGGATCCCTATCCACAATACTAGAGCGGTATCGCTCATCCTGCATTAGGATGTAATCCCATCCTACCACGGCAGACCCAGTGACCGGATACAGATGGATCCCTATCCACAATACTAGAGCGGTATCGCTCATCCTGCATTAGGATGTAATCCCTCCCTACCACGGCAGACCCAGTGACCGGATACAGATGGATCCCTATCCTCAATAGTAGAGCGGTATCGCTCATCCTACATTAAGATGTAATCATTCCCTACCACGGCAGACCCAGTGACCGTATACAGATGGATCCCTATCCACAATACTAGAGCGGTATAGCTCATCCAGCATTAGGATGTAATACCTCCTACCACGACAGACCCAGTAACCGTTAACAGATGATCCCTATCCACAGTACTAGAGCGATATCGCTAAATCCTGCATTAGTATGTAATCCCTCCCTAACACGGCAGACCCAGTGACCGGATACAGATGGATCCCTATCCACAATACTAGAGCGGTATAGCTCATCCAGCATTAGGATGTAATACCTCCTACCACGACAGACCCAGTAACCGTTAACAGATGGATCCCTATCCACAATACTAGAGCGGTATAGCTCATCCAGCATTAGGATGTAATCCCTCCCTAACACGACAGACCCAGTAACCGTTAACAGATGGATCCCTATCCACAATACTAGAGCGGTATCGCTCATCCTGCATTAGGATGTAATCCATTCTTACCACGGCAGACCCAGTGACCGGATACAGATGGATCCCTATCCACAATACTAGAGCGGTATCGCTCATCCTGCATTAGGATGTAATCCCTCCCTACCACGGCAGACCCAGTGACCGGATACAGATGGATCCCTATCCACAATACTAGAGCGGTATCGCTCATCCTGCATTAGGATGTAATCCCTCCCTACCACGGCAGACCCAGTGACCGGATACAGATGGATCCCTATCCTCAATAGTAGAGCGGTATCGCTCATCCTGCATTAGGATGTAATCCCTCCCTACCACGGCAGACCCAGTGACCGTATACAGGTAGATCCCTATCCACAGTACTAGAGCGATATCGCTAAATCCTGATTAGGATGTAATCCCTCCCTAACACGGCAGACCCAGTGACCGGATACAGATGGATCCCTATCCACAATACTAGAGCGGTATAGCTCATCCAGCATTAGGATGTAATACCTCCTACCACGACAGACCCAGTAACCGTTAACAGATGGATCCCTATCCACAATACTAGAGCGGTATAGCTCATCCAGCATTAGGATGTAATCCCTCCCTAACACGACAGACCCAGTAACCGTTAACAGATGGATCCCTATCCACAATACTAGAGCGGTATCGCTCATCCTGCATTAGGATGTAATCCATTCTTACCACGGCAGACCCAGTGACCGGATACAGATGGATCCCTATCCACAATACTAGAGCGGTATAGCTCACCCAAGATTAGGATGTAATACCTCCTTACCACGGCAGACCCAGTGACCGGATACAGGTAGATCCCTATCCACAATACTAGAGCGGTATCGCTCAACCTGCATTACGATGTAATCCCTTCTTACCACGGCAGACCCAGTGACCGGATACAGATGGATCCCTATCCACAATACTAGAGCGGTATAGCTCATCCAGGATTAGGATGTAATCACTCCCTACCACGGCAGACCCAGTGACCGGATACAGATGGATCCCTATCCACAATACTAGAGCGGTAATGCTTATCCTGCATTAGGATGTAATCCCTCTATACTACGGAAGACCCAATAACCGGATACAGATGGATCTCTATCCACAATTCTAGAGCGGTATCGCTCATTCTACATTTGGATGTAATCCCTCCCTACCACGGCATACCCAGTGACCGGATACATATAGATCCCTATCAACAATACTAGAGCGGTAATGCTTATCCTGCATTAGGATGTAATCCCTCCCTACCACGGCAGACCCAGTGACCGGATACAGATGGATCTCTATCCACAATTCTAGAGCGGTATCGCTCATTCTACATTAAGATGTAATCCCTCCCTACCACGGGAGACCCAGTGTCGCTCATCCTACATTAGGATGTAATCCCTCCCTACCATGGCAGACCCAGTGACCTTATACAGATGGATCCTTATCCACAATACTAGAGCGGTATCGCTCAACCTGCATTACGATGTAATCCCTCCCTACCACGGCAGACCCAGTGACCGGATACAGATGGATCCGTATCCACAATACTAGAGCGGTATCGCTCATCCTACATTAGGATGTAATCCCTCCCTACCACGGCAGACCCAGTGACCGGATACAGATGGATCCCTATCCACAATACTAGAGCGGTATCGCTCAACCTGCATTACGATGTAATCCCTCCCTACCACGGCAGACCCAGTGACCGGATACAGATGGATCCCTATCCACAATACTAGAGCGGTATCGCTCATCCTACATTAGGATGTAATCCCTCCCTACCACGGCAGACCCAGTGACCTTATACAGATGGATCCCTATCCACAATACTAGAGCGGTATCGCTCATCCTACATTAGGATGTAATCCCTCCCTAACACGGCAGACCCAGTGACCGTATACAGATGGATCCCTATCCACAACACTAGAGCGGTATCGCTCATCCTACATTAGGGTGAAATCTCTCCCTACCACTGCAGACCCAGTGACCGTATACAGATGGATCCCTATCCACAATACTAGAGCGGTATCGCTCATCCTGCATTAGGATGTAATCCCTTCCTACCACGGCAGACCCAGTGACCGGATACAGATGGATCCCTATCCACATTACTAGAACGGTATCGCTCATTCTACATTAGGATGTAATCCCTCCCTACCACGGCAGACCCAGTGACCGGATACAGATGGATCTCTATCCACAATTCTAGAGCGGTATCGCTCATTCTACATTAGGATGTAATCCCTCCCTACCACGGCTGACCCAGTGACCGTATACAGATGGATCCCTATCCACAATTCTTGAGCGGTATCGCTCATTCTACATTAGGATGTAATCCCTCCCTACCACGGCAGACCCAGTATCGCTCATCCTACATTAGGATGTAATCCCTCCCTACCACGGCTGACCCAGTGACCGTATACAGATGGATCCCTATCCACAATTCTAGAGCGGTATCGCTCATTCTACATTAGGATGTAATCCCTCCCTACCACGGCAGACCCAGTATCGCTCATCCTACATTAGGATGTAATCCCTCCCTACCACGGCAGACCCAGTGACCGGATACAGATGGATCCCTATCCACAATACTAGAGCGGTATCGCTCATCCTGCATTAGGATGTAATCCCTCCCTACCACGGCAGACCCAGTGACCGGATACAGATGGATCCCTATCCACAATACTAGAGCGGTATCGCTCATCCTGCATTAGGATGTAATCCCTCCCTACCACGGCAGACCCAGTAACCGGATACAGATGGATCCCTATCCACAATACTAGAGCGGTATCGCTCATCCTGCATTAGGATGTAATCCCTCCCTACCACGGCAGACCCAGTGACCGGATACAGATGGATCCCTATCCACAATACTAGAGCGGTATCGCTCATCCTGCATTAGGATGTAATCCCTCCCTACCACGGCAGACCCAGTGACCGGATACAGATGGATCCCTATCCTCAATAGTAGAGCGGTATCGCTCATCCTACATTAAGATGTAATCATTCCCTACCACGGCAGACCCAGTGACCGTATACAGATGGATCCCTATCCACAATACTAGAGCGGTATAGCTCATCCAGCATTAGGATGTAATACCTCCTACCACGACAGACCCAGTAACCGTTAACAGATGGATCCCTATCCACAGTACTAGAGCGATATCGCTAAATCCTGCATTAGGATGTAATCCCTCCCTAACACGGCAGACCCAGTGACCGGATACAGATGGATCCCTATCCACAATACTAGAGCGGTATAGCTCATCCAGCATTAGGATGTAATACCTCCTACCACGACAGACCCAGTAACCGTTAACAGATGGATCCCTATCCACAATACTAGAGCGGTATAGCTCATCCAGCATTAGGATGTAATCCCTCCCTAACACAACAGACCCAGTAACCGTTAACAGATGGATCCCTATCCACAATACTAGAGCGGTATCGCTCATCCTGCATTAGGATGTAATCCATTCTTACCACGGCAGACCCAGTGACCGGATACAGATGGATCCCTATCCACAATACTAGAGCGGTATCGCTCATCCTGCATTAGGATGTAATCCCTCCCTACCACGGCAGACCCAGTGACCGGATACAGATGGATCCCTATCCTCAATAGTAGAGCGGTATCGCTCATCCTGCATTAGGATGTAATCCCTCCCTACCACGGCAGACCCAGTGACCGTATACAGGTAGATCCCTATCCACAGTACTAGAGCGATATCGCTAAATCCTGCATTAGGATGTAATCCCTCCCTAACACGGCAGACCCAGTGACCGGATACAGATGGATCCCTATCCACAATACTAGAGCGGTATAGCTCATCCAGCATTAGGATGTAATACCTCCTACCACGATAGACCCAGTAACCGTTAACAGATGGATCCCTATCCACAATACTAGAGCGGTATAGCTCATCCAGCATTAGGATGTAATCCCTCCCTAACACGACAGACCCAGTAACCGTTAACAGATGGATCCCTATCCACAATACTAGAGCGGTATCGCTCATCCTGCATTAGGATGTAATCCATTCTTACCACGGCAGACCTAGTGACCGGATACAGATGGATCCCTATCCACAATACTAGAGCGGTATAGCTCATCCAGGATTAGGATGTAATCCCTCCCTACCACGGCAGACCCAGTGACCGGATACAGATGGATCCCTATCCGCAATACTAGAGCGGTAATGCTTATCCTGCATTAGGATGTAATCCCTCCATACTACGGAAGACCCAATAACCGGATACAGATGGATCTCTATCCACAATTCTAGAGCGGTATCGCTCATTCTACATTTGGATGTAATCCCTCCCTACCACGGCATACCCAGTGACCGGATACATATAGATCCCTATCCACAATACTAGAGCGGTAATGCTTATCCTGCATTAGGATGTAATCCCTCCCTACCACGCCAGACCCAGTGACCGGATACAGATGGATCTCTATCCACAATTCTAGAGCGGTATCGCTCATTCTACATTTTGATGTAATCCCTCCCTACCACGGCAGACCCAGTGACCGGATACAGATGGATCCCTATCCACAATACTAGAGCGGTATCGCTCATCCTACATTAGGATGTAATCCCTCCCTACCACGCCAGACCCAGTGACCTTATACAGATGGATCCCTATCCACAATACTAGAGCGGTATCGCTCATGCTACATTAGGATGTAATCCCTCCCTAACACGGCAGACCCAGTGACCGTATACAGATGGATCCCTATCCACAACACTAGAGCGGTATCGCTCATCCTACATTAGGGTGAAATCCCTCCCTACCACTGCAGACCCAGTGACCGTATACAGATGGATCCCTATCCACAATACTAGAGCGGTATCGCTCATCCTGCATTAGGATGTAATCCCTCCCTACCACGGCAGACCCAGTGACCGGATACAGATGGATCCTTATCCACATTACTAGAACGGTATCGCTCATTCTACATTAGGATGTAATCCCTCCCTATCACGGCAGACCCAGTGACCGGATACAGATGGATCTCTATCCACAATTCTAGAGCGGTATCGCTCATTCTACATTAGGATGTAATCCCTCCCTACCACGGCTGACCCAGTGACCGTATACAGATGGATCCCTATCCACAATTCTAGAGCGGTATCGCTCATTCTACATTAGGATGTAATCCCTCCCTACCACGGCAGACCCAGTATCGCTCATCCTACATTAGGATGTAATCCCTCCCTACCACGGCAGACCCAGTGACCGGATACAGATGGATCCCTACCCACAATTCTAGAGCGGTATCGCTCATTCTACATTAGGATGTAATCACTCCCTACCACGGCAGACCCAGTATCCCTCATCCTACATTAGGATGTAATCCCTCCCTACCACGGCTGACCCAGTGATCGTATACAGATGGATCCCTATCCACAATTCTAGAGCGGTATCGCTCATTCTACATTAGGATGTAATCCCTCCCTACCACGGCAGACCCAGTATCGCTCATCCTACATTAGGATGTAATCCCTCCCTACCACGGCAGACCCAGTGACCGGATACAGATGGATCCCTATCCACAATACTAGAGCGGTATCGCTCATCCTGCATTAGGATGTAATCCCTCCCTACCACGGCAGACCCAGTGACCGGAGACAGATGGATCCCTATCCACAATACTAGAGCGGTATCGATCATCCTGCATTAGGATGTAATCCCTCCCTACCACGGCAGACCCAGTGACCGGATACAGATGGATCCCTATCCACAATACTAGAGCGGTATCGCTCATCCTGCATTAGGATGTAATCCCTCCCTACCACGGCAGACCCAGTGACCGGATACAGATGGATCCCTATCCACAATACTAGAGCGGTATCGCTCATCCTGCATTAGGATGTAATCCCTCCCTACCACGGCAGACCCAGTGACCGGATACAGATGGATCCCTATCCTCAATAGTAGAGCGGTATCGCTCATCCTACATTAAGATGTAATCATTCCCTACCACGGCAGACCCAGTGACCGTATACAGATGGATCCCTATCCACAATACTAGAGCGGTATAGCTCATCCAGCATTAGGATGTAATACCTCCTACCACGACAGACCCAGTAACCGTTAACAGATGGATCCCTATCCACAGTACTAGAGCGATATCGCTAAATCCTGCATTAGGATGTAATCCCTCCCTAACACGGCAGACCCAGTGACCGGATACAGATGGATCCCTATCCACATTACTAGAGCGGTATAGCTCATCCAGCATTAGGATGTAATACCTCCTACCACGACAGACCCAGTAACCGTTAACAGATGGATCCCTATCCACAATACTAGAGCGGTATAGCTCATCCAGCATTAGGATGTAATCCCTCCCTAACACGACAGACCCAGTAACCGTTAACAGATGGATCCCTATCCACAATACTAGAGCGGTATCGCTCATCCTGCATTAGGATGTTATCCATTCTTACCACGGCAGACCCAGTGACCGGATACAGATGGATCCCTATCCACAATACTACAGCGGTATCGCTCATCCTGCATTAGGATGTAATCCCTCCCTACCACGGCAGACCCAGTGACCGGATACAGATGGATCCCTATCCACAATACTAGAGCGGTATCGCTCATCCTGCATTAGGATGTAATCCCTCCCTACCACGGCAGACCCAGTGACCGGATACAGATGGATCCCTATCCACAATACTACAGCGGTATCGCTCATCCTGCATTAGGATGTAATCCCTCCCTACCACGGCAGACCCAGTGACCGTATACAGGTAGATCCCTATCCACAGTACTAGAGCGATATCGCTAAATCCTGCATTAGGATGTAATCCCTCCCTAACACGGCAGACCCAGTGACCGGATACAGATGGATCCCTATCCACAATACTAGAGCGGTATAGCTCATCCAGCATTAGGATGTAATACCTCCTACCACGACAGACCCAGTAACCGTTAACAGATGGATCCCTATCCACAATACTAGAGCGGTATAGCTCATCCAGCATTAGGATGTAATCCCTCCCTAACACGACAGACCCAGTAACCGTTAACAGATGGATCCCTATCCACAATACTAGAGCGGTATCGCTCATCCTGCATTAGGATGTAATCCATTCTTACCACGGCAGACCCAGTGACCGGATACAGATGGATCCCTATCCACAATACTAGAGCGGTATAGCTCATCCAGGATTAGGATGTAATACCTCCTTACCACGGCAGACCCAGTGACCGGATACAGGTAGATCCCTATCCACAATACTAGAGCGGCATCGCTCAACCTGCATTACGATGTAATCCCTTCTTACCACGGCAGACCCAATGACCAAATACAGATGGATCCCTATCCACAATACTAGAGCGGTATAGCTCATCCAGGATTAGGATGTAATCCCTCCCTACCACGGCAGACCCAGTGACCGGATACAGATGGATCCCTATCCACAATACTAGAGCGGTAATGCTTATCCTGCATTAGGATGTAATCCCTCCATACTACGGAAGACCCAATAACCGGATACAGATGGATCTCTATCCACAATTCTAGAGCGGTATCGCTCATTCTACATTTGGATGTAATCCCTCCCTACCACGGCATACCCAGTGACCGGATACATATAGATCCCTATCCACAATACTAGAGCGGTAATGCTTATCCTGCATTAGGATGTAATCCCTCCCTACCACGGCAGACCCAGTGACCGGATACAGATGGATCTCTATCCACAATACTAGAGCGGTATCGCTCATCCTGCATTAGGATGTAATCCCTCCCTACCACGGCAGACCCAGTGACCTTATACAGATGGATCCCTATCCACAATACTAGAGCGGTATCGCTCAACCTGCATTACGATGTAATCCCTCCCTACCACGGCAGACCCAGTGACCGGATACAGATGGATCCGTATCCACAATACTAGAGCGGTATCGCTCATCCTACATTAGGATGTAATCCCTCCCTACCACGGCAGACCCAGTGACCGGATACAGATGGATCCCTATCCACAATACTAGAGCGGTATCGCTCAACCTGCATTACGATGTAATCCCTCCCTACCACGGCAGACCCAGTGACCGGATACAGATGGATCCCTATCCACAATACTAGAGCGGTATCGCTCATCCTACATTAGGATGTAATCCCTCCCTACCACGGCAGACCCAGTGACCTTATACAGATGGATCCCTATCCACAATACTAGAGCGGTATCGCTCATCCTACATTAGGATGTTATCCCTCCCTAACACGGCAGACCCAGTGACCGTATACAGATGGATCCCTATCCACAACACTAGAGCGGTATCGCTCATCCTACATTAGGGTGAAATCCCTCCCTACCACTGCAGACCCAGTGACCGTATACAGATGGATCCCTATCCACAATACTAGAGCGGTATCGCTCATCCTGCATTAGGATGTAATCCCTTCCTACCACGGCAGACCCAGTGACCGGATACAGATGGATCCGTATCCACAATACTAGAGCGGTATCGCTCATCCTACATTAGGATGTAATCCCCCCTACCACAGCAGACCCAGTATCGCTCATCCTACATTAGGATGTAATCCCCCCTACCAATGCAGACCCAGTATCGCTCATCCTACATTAGGATGTAATCCCCCCTACCACGGCAGACCCAGTATCGCTCATCCTACATTAGGATGTAATCCCCCCTACCACTGCAGACCTAGTATCGCTCATCCTACATTAGGATGTAATCCCCCCTACCACGGCAGACCCAGTATCGCTCATCCTACATTAGGATGTAATCCCCCTACCACTGCAGACCCAGTATCGCTCATCCTACATTAGGATGTAATCCCCCCTACCACGGCAGACCCAATATCGCTCATCCTACATTAGGATGTAATCCCCCTACCACTGCAGACTCAGTATCGCTTATCCTACATTAGGATGTAATCCCCCTACCACGTCAGACCCAGTATCGCTCATCCTACATTAGGATGTAATCCCCCCTACCCCTGCAGACCCAGTATCGCTCATCCTACATTAGGATGTAATCCCCCCTGCCACGGCAGCCCCATTATCGCTCATCCTACATTAGGATGTAATCCCCTTTACCACGGCAGACCCAGTATCGCTCATCCTACATTAGGATGTAATCCCCCCTACCACTGCAGACCCAGTATCGCTCATCCTACATTAGGATGTAAAACCCCCTTCCACGGCAGACCCAGTATCGCTCATCCTACATTCGGATGTAATCCCCCCTACAACGGCAGACCCAGTATCGCTCATCTTACATTAGGATGTAATCCCCCCCTACCACTGCAGACCCAGTATCGCTCATCCTACATTACGATGTAATACCTCCCTACAACGGCAGACCCAGTAACCGTTAACAGATGGATCGCTATCCACAATACTAGAGCGGTATCGCTCATCCTACATTAGGATGTAATCCCCCCTACCACGGCAGACCCAGTATCGCTCATCCTACATTAGGATGTAATCCTCCCTACCACGGCAGACCCAGTATCGCTCATCCTACATTAGGATGTAATCCCCCCTACCACGGCAGACCCAGTATCGCTCATCCTACATTAGGATGTAATCCCCCCTACCACGGCAGACCCAGTATCGCTCATCCTACATTAGGATGTAATCCCCCCTACCACGGCAGACCCAGTATCGCTCATCTTACATTAGGATGTAATCCCCCCCTACCACGGCAGACCCAGTATCGCTCATCCTACATTAGGATGTAATCCCCCTACCACGGCAGACCCAGTATCGCTCATCCTACATTAGGATGTAATCCCCCCTACCACGGCAGACCCAGTATCGCTCATCCTACATTAGGATGTAATCCCCCCTACCACTGCAGACCCAGTATCGCTCATCCTACATTAGGATGTAAAACCCCCTTCCACGGCAGACCCAGTATCGTCATCCTACATTAGGATGTAATCCCCCCTACCACGGCAGACCCAGTATCGCTCATCCTACATTAGGATGTAATCCCCCCTACCACTGCAGACCCAGTATCGCTCATCCTACATTAGGATGTAATACCTCCCTACAACGGCAGACCCAGTAACCGTTAACAGATGGATCGCTATCCACAATACTAGAGCGGTATCGCTCATCCTACATTAGGATGTAATCCCCCCTACCACGGCAGACCCAGTATCGCTCATCCCCTACATTAGGATGTAATCCCCCTCTACCACGGCAGACCCAGTATCGCTCATCCTACATTAGGATGTAATCCCTTCAACCACGGCAGACCCAGTATCGATCATCCTACATCAGGATGTATTCCCCCCCTACCACGGCAGACCCAGTATCGCTCATCCTACTTAAGGATGTAATCCCCCCTACCACGGGAGACCCAGTATCGCTCATCCTACATTAGGATGTAATCCCCCCTACCACGGCAGAACCAGTATCGCTCATCTTACATTAGGATGTAATCCCCCCCTACCACGGCAGACCCAGTATCGCTCATCCTACATTAGGATGTAATCCCCCCTACCACGGCAGACCCAGTATCGCTCATCCTACATTAGGATGTAATCCCCCCTACCACGGCAGACCCAGTATCGCTCATCCTACATTAGGATGCAATCCCCCCTACCACGCAGACCCAGTGACCGGATACAGATGGATCCCTATCCACAATACTAGAGTGGTATCGCTCATCCTACATTAGGATGTAATCCCTCCTACCACGCAGACCCAGTATCGCTCATCCTACATTAGGATGTAATCCCCCCTACCACGCAGACCCAGTATCGCTCATCCTACATTAGGATGTAATCCCTCCTATCACGGCAGACCCAGTATCGCTCATCCTACATAGGATGTAATCCCCCCTACCACGGCAGACCCAGTATCGCTCATCCTACATTAGGATGTAATCCCTCCTACCACGGCAGACCCAGTATCGCTCATCCTACATTAGGATGTAATCCCTCCTACCACGCAGACCCAGTGACCGGATACAGATGGATCCCTATCCACAATACTAGAGTGGTATCGCTCATCCTACATTAGGATGTAATCCCCCCCCCCTACCACGGCAGACCCAGTATCGCTCATCCTACATTAGGATGTAATCCCCCCTACCACGCAGACCCAGTGACCGGATACAGATGGATCCCTATCCACAATACTAGAGTGGTATCGCTCATCCTACATTAGGATGTAATCCCCCCCTACCACGGCAGACCCAGTATCGCTCATCCTACATTAGGATGTAATCCCCCCTACCACGCAGACCCAGTGACCGGATACAGATGGATCCCTATCCACAATACTAGAGTGGTATCGCTCATCCTACATTAGGATGTAATCCCCCCCTACCACGGCAGACCCAGTATCGCTCATCCTACATTAGGATGTAATCCCTCCCTACCACTGCAGACCCAGTGACCGAATACAGATGGATCCCTATCCACAATACTAGAGTGGTATCGCTCATCCTACATTAGGATGTAATCCCTCCCTACCACTGCAGACCCAGTGACCGAATACAGTTGGATCCCTATCCACAATACTAGAGTGGTATCGCTCATCCTACATTAGGATGTAATCCCTCCCTACCACTGCAGACCCAGTGACCGAATACAGTTGGATCCCTATCCACAATACTAGAGTGGTATCGCTCATCCTACATTAGGATGTAATCCCTCCTACCACGCAGACCCAGTGACCGAATACAGTTGGATCCCTATCCACAATACTAGAGTGGTATCGCTCATCCTACATTAGGATGTAATCCCTCCCTACCACGGCAGACCCAGTGACCGGATACAGATGGATCCCTATCCACAATACTAGAGCGGTATCGCTCATCCTACATTAGGATGTAATCCCTCCCTACCACGGCAGACCCAGTGACCGGATACAGATGGATCCCTATCCACAGTACTAGAGCGGTATCGCTCATCCTACATTAGGATGTAATCCCCCCTACCACGGCAGACCCAGTATCGCTCATCCTACATTAGGATGTAATCCCCCCTACCACTGCAGACCTAGTATCGCTCATCCTACATTAGGATGTAATCCCCCCCTACCACGGCAGACCCAGTATCGCTCATCCTACATTAGGATGTAATCCCCCTACCACTGCAGACCCAGTATCGCTCATCCTACATTAGGATGTAATCCCCCCTACCACGGCAGACCCAATATCGCTCATCCTACATTAGGATGTAATCCCCCTACCACTGCAGACCCAGTATCGCTTATCCTACATTAGGATGTAATCCCCCTACCACGTCAGACCCAGTATCGCTCATCCTACATTAGGATGTAATCCCCCCTACCCCTGCAGACCCAGTATCGCTCATCCTACATTAGGATGTAATCCCCCCTGCCACGGCAGCCCCATTATCGCTCATCCTACATTAGGATGTAATCCCCTTTACCACGGCAGACCCAGTATCGCTCATCCTACATTAGGATGTAATCCCCCCTACCACTGCAGACCCAGTATCGCTCATCCTACATTAGGATGTAATCCCTCCTACCACGCAGACCCAGTATCGCTCATCCTACATTAGGATGTAATCCCCCCTACAACGGCAGACCCAGTATCGCTCATCTTACATTAGGATGTAATCCCCCCCTACCACTGCAGACCCAGTATCGCTCATCCTACATTACGATGTAATACCTCCCTACAACGGCAGACCCAGTAACCGTTAACAGATGGATCGCTATCCACAATACTAGAGCGGTATCGCTCATCCTACATTAGGATGTATTCCCCCTACCACGGCAGACCCAGTATCGCTCAACCTACATTAGGATGTAATCCTCCCTACCACGGCAGACCCAGTATCGCTCATCCTACATTAGGATGTAATCCCCCTACCACGGCAGACCCAGTATCGCTCATCCTACATTAGGATGTAATCCCCCCTACCACGGCAGACCCAGTATCGCTCATCTTACATTAGGATGTAATCCCCCTTACCACGGCAGACCCAGTATCGCTCATCCTACATTAGGATGTAATCCCCCCTACCACGGCAGACCCAGTATCGCTCATCCTACATTAGGATGTAATCCCCCCTACCACGGCAGACCCAGTATCGCTCATCCTACATTAGGATGTAATCCCCCCTACCACTGCAGACCCAGTATCGCTCATCCTACATTAGGATGTAAAACCCCCTTCCACGGCAGACCCAGTATCGTCATCCTACATTAGGATGTAATCCCCCCTACCACGGCAGACCCAGTATCGCTCATATTACATTAGGATGTAATCCCCCCTACCACTGCAGACCCAGTATCGCTCATCCTACATTAGGATGTAATACCTCCCTACAACGGCAGACCCAGTAACCGTTAACAGATGGATCGCTATCCACAATACTAGAGCGGTATCGCTCATCCTACATTAGGATGTAATCCCCCCTACCACGGCAGACCCAGTATCGCTCATCCTACATTAGGATGTAATCCCCCTCTACCACGGCAGACCCAGTATCGCTCATCCTACATTAGGATGTAATCCCTTCAACCACGGCAGACCCAGTATCGATCATCCTACATCAGGATGTATTCCCCCCCTACCACGGCAGAGCCAGTATCGCTCATCCTACTTAAGGATGTAATCCCCCCTACCACGGCAGACCCAGTATCGCTCATCCTACATTAGGATGTAATCCCCCCTACCACGGCAGACCCAGTATCGCTCATCTTACATTAGGATGTAATCCCCCCTACCACGGCAGACCCAGTATCGCTCATCCTACATTAGGATGTAATCCCCCCTACCACGGCAGACCCAGTATCGCTCATCCTACATTAGGATGTAATCCCTCCTACCACGGCAGACCCAGTATCGCTCATCCTACATTAGGATGCAATCCCCCCTACCACGCAGACCCAGTGACCGGATACAGATGGATCCTTATCCACAATACTAGAGTGGTATCGCTCATCCAACATTAGGATGTAATCCCTCCTACCACGCAGACCCAGTATCGCTCATCCTACATTAGGATGTAATCCCCCCTACCACGCAGACCCAGTATCGCTCATCCTACATTAGGATGTAATCCCTCCTACCACGGCAGACCCAGTATCGCTCATCCTACATTAGGATGTAATCCCCCCTGCCACGGCAGACCCAGTATCGCTCATCCTACATTAGGATGTAATCCCTCCTACCACGGCAGACCCAGTATCGCTCATCCTACATTAGGATGTAATCCCTCCTACCACGCAGACCCAGTGACCGGATACAGATGGATCCCTATCCACAATACTAGAGTGGTATCGCTCATCCTACATTAGGATGTAATCCCCCCCCCCTACCACGGCAGACCCAGTATCGCTCATCCTACATTAGGATGTAATCCCCCCTACCACGCAGACCCAGTGACCGGATACAGATGGATCCCTATCCACAATACTAGAGTGGTATCGCTCATCCTACATTAGGATGTAATCCCCCCCTACCACGGCAGACCCAGTATCGCTCATCCTACATTAGGATGTAATCCCCCCTACCACGCAGACCCAGTGACCGGATACAGATGGATCCCTATCCACAATACTAGAGTGGTATCGCTCATCCTACATTAGGATGTAATCCCCCCTTACCACGGCAGACCCAGTATCGCTCATCCTACATTAGGATGTAATCCCTCCCTACCACTGCAGACCCAGTGACCGAATACAGATGGATCCCTATCCACAATACTAGAGTGGTATCGCTCATCCTACATTAGGATGTAATCCCTCCCTACCACTGCAGACCCAGTGACCGAATACAGTTGGATCCCTATCCACAATACTAGAGTGGTATCGCTCATCCTACATTAGGATGTAATCCCTCCCTACCACTGCAGACCCAGTGACCGAATACAGTTGGATCCCTATCCACAATACTAGAGTGGTATCGCTCATCCTACATTAGGATGTAATCCCTCCTACCACGCAGACCCAGTGACCGAATACAGTTGGATCCCTATCCACAATACTAGAGTGGTATCGCTCATCCTACATTAGGATGTAATCCCTCCCTACCACGCAGACCCAGTGACCGAATACAGTTGGATCCCTATCCACAATAGTGGTATCGCTCATCCTACATTAGGATGTAATCCCTCCCTACCACGGCAGACCCAGTGACCGGATACAGATGGATCCCTATCCACAATACTAGAGCGGTATCGCTCATCCTACATTAGGATGTAATCCCTCCCTACCACGGCAGACCCAGTGACCGGATACAGATGGATCCCTATCCACAGTACTATAGCGGTATCGCTCATCCTACATTAGGATGTAATCCCTCCCTACCACGGCAGACCCAGTGACCGGATACAGATGGATCCCTATCCACAATACTAGAGCGGTATCGCTCATCCTACATTAGGATGTAATCCCTCCTACCACGCAGACCCAGTGACCGGATACAGATGGATCCCTATCCACAGTACTAGAGCGGTATCGCTCATCCTACATTAGGATGTAATCCCCCCTACCACGGCAGACCCAGTATCGCTCATCCTACATTAGGATGTAATCCCCCCTACCACTGCAGACCTAGTATCGCTCATCCTACATTAGGATGTAATCCCCCCTACCACGGCAGACCCAGTATCGCTCATCCTACATTGGGATGTAATCCCCCTACCACTGCAGACCCAGTATCGCTCATCCTACATTAGGATGTAATCCCCCCTACCACGGCAGACCCAATATCGCTCATCCTACATTAGGATGTAATCCCCCTACCACTGCAGACCCAGTATCGCTTATCCTACATTAGGATGTAATCCCCCTACCACGTCAGACCCATTATCGCTCATCCTACATTAGGATGTAATCCCCTTTACCACGGCAGACCCAGTATCGCTCATCCTACATTAGGATGTAATCCCCCCTACAACGGCAGACCCAGTATCGCTCATCTTACATTAGGATGTAATCCCCCCCCTACCACTGCAGACCCAGTAACGCTCATCCTACATTACGATGTAATACCTCCCTACAACGGCAGACCCAGTAACCGTTAACAGATGGATCGCTATCCACAATACTAGAGCGGTATCGCTCATCCTACATTAGGATGTAATCCCCCCTACCACGGCAGACCCAGTATCGCTCATCCTACATTAGGATGTAATCCTCTCTACCACGGCAGACCCAGTATCGCTCATCCTACATTAGGATGTAATCCCCCCTACCACGGCAGACCCAGTATCGCTCATCCTACATTAGGATGTAATCCCCCCTACCACGGCAGACCCAGTATCGCTCATCCTACATTAGGATGTAATCCTCCCTACCACGGCAGACCCAGTATCGCTCATCCTACATTAGGATGTAATCCCCCCTACCACGGCAGACCCAGTATCGCTCATCCTACATTAGGATGTAATCCCCCCTACTACGGCAGACCCAGTATCGCTCATCCTACATTAGGATGTAATCCCCCCTACCACGGCAGACCCAGTATCGCTCATCTTACATTAGGATGTAATCCCCCCCTACCACGGCAGACCCAGTATCGCTCATCCTACATTAGGATGTAATCCCCCCTACCACGGCAGACCCAGTATCGCTCATCCTACATTAGGATGTAATCCCGCCTACCACGGCAGACCCAGTATCGCTCATCCTACATTAGGATGTAATCCCCCCTACCACTGCAGACCCAGTATCGCTCATCCTACATTAGGATGTAAAACCCCCTTCCACGGCAGACCCAGTATCGTCATCCTACATTAGGATGTAATCCCCCCTACCACTGCAGACCCAGTATCGCTCATCCTACATTAGGATGTAATACCTCCCTACAACGGCAGACCCAGTAACCGTTAACAGATGGATCGCTATCCACAATACTAGAGCGGTATCGCTCATCCTACATTAGGATGTAATCCCCCCTACCACGGCAGACCCAGTATCGCTCATCCTACATTAGGATGTAATCCCCCTCTACCACGGCAGACCCAGTATCGCTCATCCTACATTAGGATGTAATCCCTTCAACCACGGCAGACCCAGTATCGATCATCCTACATCAGGATGTATTCCCCCCCTACCACGGCAGACCCAGTATCGCTCATCCTACTTAAGGATGTAATCCCCCCTACCACGGCAGACCCAGTATCGCTCATCCTACATTAGGATGTAATCCCCCCTACCACGGCAGACCCAGTATCGCTCATCTTACATTAGGATGTAATCCCCCCTACCACGGCAGACCCAGTATCGCTCATCCTACATTAGGATGTAATCCCCCCTACCACGGCAGACCCAGTATCGCTCATCCTACATTAGGATGTAATCCCCCCTACCACGGCAGACCCAGTATCGCTCATCCTACATTAGGATGCAATCCCCCCTACCACGCAGACCCAGTGACCGGATACAGATGGATCCCTATCCACAATACTAGAGTGGTATCGCTCATCCTACATTAGGATGTAATCCCTCCTACCACGCAGACCCAGTATCGCTCATCCTACATTAGGATGTAATCCCCCCCTACCACGCAGACCCAGTATCGCTCATCCTACATTAGGATGTAATCCCTCCTACCACGGCAGACCCAGTATCGCTCATCCTACATTAAGATGTAATCCCCCCTACCACGGCAGACCCAGTATCGCTCATCCTACATTAGGATGTAATCCCTCCTACCACGGCAGACCCAGTATCGCTCATCCTACATTAGGATGTAATCCCTCCTACCACGCAGACCCAGTGACCGGATACAGATGGATCCCTATCCACAATACTAGAGTGGTATCGCTCATCCTACATTAGGATGTAATCCCCCCCCCTACCACGGCAGACCCAGTATCGCTCATCCTACATTAGGATGTAATCCCCCCTACCACGCAGACCCAGTGACCGGATACAGATGGATCCCTATCCACAATACTAGAGTGGTATCGCTCATCCTACATTAGGATGTAATCCCCCCCTACCACGGCAGACCCAGTATCGCTCATCCTACATTAGGATGTAATCCCCCCTACCACGCAGACCCAGTGACCGGATACAGATGGATCCCTATCCACAATACTAGAGTGGTATCGCTCATCCTACATTAGGATGTAATCCCCCCCTACCACGGCAGACCCAGTATCGCTCATCCTACATTAGGATGTAATCCCTCCCTACCACTGCAGACCCAGTGACCGAATACAGATGGATCCCTATCCACAATACTAGAGTGGTATCGCTCATCCTACATTAGGATGTAATCCCTCCCTACCACTGCAGACCCAGTGACCGAATACAGTTGGATCCCTATCCACAATACTAGAGTGGTATCGCTCATCCTACATTAGGATGTAATCCCTCCCTACCACTGCAGACCCAGTGACCGAATACAGTTGGATCCCTATCCACAATACTAGAGTGGTATCGCTCATCCTACATTAGGATGTAATCCCTCCTACCACGCAGACCCAGTGACCGAATACAGTTGGATCCCTATCCACAATACTAGAGTGGTATCGCTCATCCTACATTAGGATGTAATCCCTCCCTACCACGCAGACCCAGTGACCGAATACAGTTGGATCCCTATCCACAATACTAGAGTGGTGTCGCTCATCCTACATTAGGATGTAATCCCTCCCTACCACGGCAGACCCAGTGACCGGATACAGATGGATCCCTATCCACAATACTAGAGCGGTATCGCTCATCCTACATTAGGATGTAATCCCTCCCTACCACGGCAGACCCAGTGACCGGATACAGATGGATCCCTATCCACAGTACTAGAGCGGTATCGCTCATCCTACATTAGGATGTAATCCCTCCCTACCACGGCAGACCCAGTGACCGGATACAGATGGATCCCTATCCACAATACTAGAGCGGTATCGCTCATCCTACATTAGGATGTAATCCCTCCTACCACGCAGACCCAGTGACCGAATACAGTTGGATCCCTATCCACAATACTAGAGTGGTATCGCTCATCCTACATTAGGATGTAATCCCTCCTACCACGCAGACCCAGTGACCGGATACAACAAGTAATATAAATGTTTAATGTCAATTTCTATTTAGGTCAACAAAGACATTTTTTATTTTAGTTACTTTTTATTAAATAATTACAAATAATATAAATGAAGTAACATAACAAATGCCGTAAAAGAGCTGTTCTACAACATAATATATAACATAAAATCAGCTGTTTTAAATCATATGTTATCACTTATTTTAGGCAAAATGAGACAATTTGACTATATGGCATATCATGTCCCTTTTGTGAGAAACTATTCTCCCATTTAAAACTAAAATAATTCATTAATTTAATTATACAATTAATAATAAGTGAAAATACGGGAAATAATAAGGGAATAATAAGGGAAATAATAATAATTTTAATAATAAGGGAAAAACCTTATTAACATCAATTGTCACCACTACAAGGTTAAAACATGTATTTGAATTGTGCGGATGAATAAAAAGTATTTTATTAACGATAAAAAATTTGAACAAAAAAAAAAAAATATATATATATATATAATATCAAATGTGTTTTCCTGTTAGAATATTTTTAAGATCAAATAATATACACAAATACAGGAATATTTAATTTATTGAATAATAAACTCAAAGCTTTTCGTTGGTTTACATTACCAACATCCTCAGGAGTTACAATACATATCAAATGTGTTTTCCTGTTAGAATATTTTAAGATCAAATAATATACACAAATACAGGAATATTTAATTTATTGAATAATAAACTCAAAGCTTTTCGTTGGTTTACATTACCAACATCCTCAGGAGTTACAATACTCAAATGTGTTTTCCTGTTAGAATATTTTTAAGATCAAATAATATACACAAATACAGGAATATTTAATTTATTGAATAATAAACTTAAAGCTTTTCGTCGGTTTACATTACCAACATCCTCAGGAGTTACAATACACTCAAAGCTTTTCGTTGGTTTACATTACCAACATCCTCAGGAGTTACAATACCTCAAAGCTTTTCGTTGGTTTACATTACCAACATCCTCAGGAGTTACAATACAAAGTTATTTGTTTAGGTTAAATAATAATTCTCATTCTGTATTGTAACTCCTGAGGATGTTGGTAATGTAAACCAACGAAAAGCTTTGAGTTTATTATTCAATAAATTAAATATTCCTGTATTTGTGTATATTATTTGATCTTAAATATATATATATATATATATATATATATATATATATATATATATATATATATATATATAGATAGATAGATAGATAGATAGATAGATATATGTGTAGGCCTGAAATTAAACGACACATTCAACAAGAATTTTTATTTTATCTTTCTTCATACATTGAAGCTTTTCAATGATTGGCAGTATCAGCATTATCAAAATTTTCAAAGTACCTTATAGTTCTATGATTACATCTGGACTCTTAGAACCGAATGTCCAGATGTAGTCATAGAACTATAAGGTACTTTGAAAATTTTGATAATGCTGATACTGCCAATCAGCGAAAAGTTTCAATGAATTAAGAAAAATAAAATAAAAATTTTTGTTTATGAAAGTGTCGTTTAATTGTGTATATATAAAACAAGAAAAAGAAATTCATCCTAGGATTACAGAATATATATATTTATTTATATATTACATATGGTGATATGTTTTCTTCTAATATAATTAATAAATTTAAAATATTTTTAAAACAAAGAATAATTATACATATTTATTCAAACCTTTTCGCCGATAAAATAAATGCCAGCATCGTCAGGAAAAAGAATTATTTAACAAAATATATATAAGGAGTATGTAAGTAACAGAAGTAATTGAACAATTGACGACTAAAATCACATTCAAATACTCCTATTAAATAAAAGCAATGCATTTTTGTGTTTTAAAAAAGTATAATACAAAATAACAGTTCTCATATCACACTTCGACAGAGTTATAAATAACCTTGGAAATCTCTAATGAAATAAACGTTAGGCCCTGGGTGGAGGCTAGTAGACTGTTAAAGTCTCTTGGCGCCGTCTTATTTTGAATACCAGATTTCTTAATTCGGTTGGAGGTCGTAACCAAACTATCGTTTATAAAGATTAAACAGTGATAATGAAGGCAGTGTTAAAAATATTTCCCTCATTCTATAAAAAAACATGTCTCGCCATATTTGTTCAGTAGACTGTTTTCGCGATATTGTGCAAGTAGGTTAAGAAATATTATTGCCGCCATTACCGCCACAAAAAATATAACAAATAAATATAAATAACGGCTTAAATTTTATGAATTGAAAAATATTAAAAACCCCTTTACAATGTCAATGATGATGATGGCGTACAGAAAATTTCAATATGCAGCTGAAAATTTGTTAAAATTAATGACAATAATTTGAAGCCATAATAAGTATTTTTAAATAACTAACATGTCAGATTACATTAAAAAAAAACAATATAATTAAGAACGTTAAAAAATTAAAAAGAGCTAGTAACTCGAACAATACAATATATACAAATAAATAACAACAACATTTTGCAATAACGGAGACGATAAATAAATTACGAAAACAAACATTGATGAATATTTATATTAAATTTAATATAATTTGTTTGGAATAAATATATTATTAAAATTATTATTTATTATATATTATTATATTTTTTATATTTTTCATATGTTATTAAATATATTATATAAACATTTATTAAAAATGTTATTAAATATGTAGCGATAGGTTTTTTTAAAAATTTAACTCACTTAAATATTCCAGACCTGAAGAAGATGGCAAATTAACTCTCGAAACGCATGGTTTAAATAAAATAAACGATAATTAACTTTTATATTAACCATCTTTGTAGTTAACGCCGTAGGCCTACATAAGTCTAATTTTCGACTACTCCTAATTTTCTACAAGAAACTTTTTATAATATCTAACAATTTTAAAATAAAATGGTTATACAAGCACAACTTATATTATTTTTATTTATATTTATTTTATTTATATTATTTTAATACAAGAACAACTTATTTTTATTGAGTATATAAAAATGTTCTACAGTTTAAAAAATATACTTTTTAATTTACTTGGAAAAACTTAAACGCCGGCTAAACTTGCGCCTTATGTTTTAGTATTTAACCTTAGCTCGAGGATTATTTACTATTAAATAATAAAGGCTATTAATAATAATAAGTGGCTATTTATGAAGTTTATTTTAAGAGTTTATCATTGTAACAAACTCTAACTTTAAAAATTTTATTTAATTTCAATTCTATAGAGACCAAAATTATTTTAGTAATATAAAAGTAGAAATAATAATTTATTTTCTATTTATTTTTATTTTGTTATATATTTGTTTATTATTTTTTTATCATCATAATCAGATGGTCCTTGCCAGTCTAGTTTGTAAATTATTATATTTCAGAATTAATTCTGTATTAGGACCCTCTGATGGCGACATGGCCATCAAAATGTATATAAGGGTTTGATCTTAGGTAACTTGTAATATTTGTTGTTTTCTATTATCATTGTTGTATTTGGGGTTTCGTTAATATTTTTATTGTAATTATATTGTACCAATGTGCTCTTGATATTTGATACAATCACTAACTTTCTCTTATTTTACGTTTTTAGTTTTTCTGTAGGCCTACAAAGCATACAGGGAAGAACCACATTAATGCTAAACTCTTAGGGGAAAGTCCCCAATATATTATCCAAACGGTCATTGGGTTTCTCATGTGACCATATTTTTTTAAAGGGTTGAATATCCCTCTTAGAAATTTAATCGGCCATTCTTAATCATCCATTGTAGTCACAAAGTTGCCCTGGCAACATAATTTTATTATCAGTTTCATAGATTCAATTTGAGTATTAAAAAACCCTTATATAAACACAGATTAAAAGAATTTTCTAGAATTATTATTAATATTTTCAAGGGTATGATTCTATCTGTTACGTTACTAATTGATAGGTTATGTTGAAATATTCATCTCACACAAATTTATATTTAATTTGAATGTCGTAAAGTGATTGCTTTGTGCTTAGCAGCCACGAGTTAGCCATGTTTCGAATCCTTTCTTTAGGCTCTACTGGTCACTTATTCAAGATAAACTATCGTTTATCCTTTTCTTTTAAACAAATTTACTTTGTTTTTTCTTTAAGGGACACTTGACAATTAAACCTGTCTTTTCGCAGCAACTAGTTTTGAACTTTAAACCGTAATAATTTTTTTAAATGTTCTCAAAATTACGGGAAAGTTTTGCGCCAGATACTGGAATAAATGTGGGGAATCAGGGCTGGAAATATTATAGATAGATTGCCAATAATGTCAACTCCAGCTCTGCAGCTTTATGGACGGGTGCAATTGTATATTTTAACCCCATTTTACGGTCCAACGAATGCACCCCTTGTGGGTTGATTTATAACATCCCTCATTTAGACAAATATTATTAATTGAGTTACGAGAGCTTTTAATCAGAATTCATTTGGAGTTCAAGTAAAAACTGTGCGGTTTACATCAATGTTATATAATTTCCCGCACTAAAACGTAACTAGGTTTGTAGTGGAATGTTGATCGCTTTATTGTAAAGGTTTTGGTTGCTGTTACAAAATGCAATTTGTTCCCAGTTTCCTAAAACTTTATTGTCTATTGGAATTATGTTTAGTGACTATTCCTCTTGGGGAAAACATATTTTTATTAAAATTGTTCTATTTTTTTGTACTTATTTTTAGCAAGAACTCACTTTTTATATTTTGTTAATCTAAACACTTTAAAATAACAAACAATCATTTAAATAACATTTTGTTGTGAATACTTTAAAAAAACTCATTCTTGCTCTGAAAAAAGTGTTATAAATAAACTTTTGTTTCGTCTTTAAAAACTATTAAAATATTACAATAAAAAAACGCTTAAATTTTAACAATAAAATTTACGATTATTTTATTTTTCATTTCAAAATTATGCCTAAAATATATGACGTGTCCACGCCATTTTATGCAACATTAAAAACTTATTTGCTTATTTCTTTAGACTTTATTACTAACTTCTTACGCATTTCGGAACGTTTTTTTATCATCACAACGGTTGGACATCTGTGTGACTATCGTCAAGTCTGCGCACTTCAACTGTTTATTTTAATTTTTTTTTTTTTAATGATATTTGTACACTTAACCGTACTGTCACTGTCTGTAACTAAAGCTTCTACTCTCTTCACTACGTTACAAACAATGATTTCCCTTTACGCTCAACAAACGTTAAGCTTTATACATCGTCTTTCCGCTTCTAGCAATTTCTAACCGCTTCACTTCTAGAAAGTTCTAGGTTTTACGAGAAGATTGTTGTTTAGTCCACTCAAGCGTGAAAGGACTTGGGAGCTGTGTGTCATAAATCACAGGAGGAACTTTAGCCGTTACATCAAGTTACTTTCTGTATTGCGTATTAACATTAAGGTAAAATTTATGCCTATGTGAAATTATGTAATTTCCTAACACGTTAACGGTAAACATATTTGTCTAATATACTAGCTTGTTATTGGCTGAAGCTAATATTTTAATAACTCTAATAATTTAGTTTTTTTCCCAAAGGCCTATATACAAAATTTAAAAGTAAAATTTTTAAATAGACAAATTTTAAAGAAGTATTAATTAAGTTAAGTAGAATATATAAATATAAATTAACTTAAAAGGACGTTTATAGTTATGTTACGTTGTATGGGCTTCTTAATGACTTGCATGGTCTTAATTTTTATAAGTAAAATAATCATCGTTCTAAAGGCGGTCCCATGTCTGCCATGTTTTCTTGTCTATTAATCAGTTTCAGAGAGATTTCAGGGCATGTTGTAAAACTCTAAACGTCTTCTGAAGTGCAATGCCTTTTAATAAAGCCATTGAACATGTCACTGACCTGAATGCCTGTGATGCGCAAAGTTCAAGGGTTGATTTCACCCTTAATACACACAAAAGTTAACAAGTTACCGCAGGCAATTCAGTGTACAGGGGCGTGTTGTGTCTGACATGCATAACCTACTTGGGCGGGCGTTCATCTGTCTCGAATCAAGGGTTGATTTCACCCTCGGCTGCAAAACAAGGCTGCATCTAATTACAATTAATGCAAACAAGTATTGGGGCCGCTCGCATTAAACATCCGCTTTTAGTAATATTTGCAGACGCAGTGGCGTATATAGGGTTTCATTTCGTTGGGGGGGGGGGTAACTCTAATCTTCTATCAAGCAAATTAAAGTTTTCATTTCATCATTTTTTTTGAAACCGTTTTAACTTGTGCAATAATATTGCAAACATTTATTTGTAAAGGTGGTATGTAAAATACATACAAATATCAGAGATAAATTTTTAGATCGAAATTAATACAAACAATTGCAAATTAATTTCATTTATTTTAATTGCCTTAGTTTTTTAATTCCTTCTATTAGTTCACACTCTCCTTATATATATCTTGTACAAATTTTCAGTCGTTAATAAAATACTTTTTATTCATCAGCGCAAGTGCAAATAAATCTTTTTAAATTTGAAGTGGATGACAATTGATGCTAATACAGTTTTTTCAAACATTAATTCAATAATTAAATTTAATAATGAATAAAGTTTAGATTAGTAAGGGGGGAAACTTTTCACAAAAAGGGGCACGGTATGCAATATAATTATTTCGTCCCGTTTGGTTTATAATAAGTGATAAAATACGATTACACAAAGCAGCTGATTTTATGTTATAGGTTATGGTAGAACAGCTGTTTTAACGCATAGGTTGTGTTACTTTATTTGTATTATATGCAATTGTTTAATAAAAAGTAACTAAAATATTTTTTTTACCTAAGTAGGAATTAACTTTAAAACATTTTCTGTTTATATTATGTGTTTTCAAAATACCTAAAATTACTTGTAGCAAAAACCTTAAAATTTACAATGTAGGCAAATAAACAATGTACGTCTATATGGAAAAATAAGGGTACTGTAGTTGTAATCCGATTAACAGAATGTAATGTAAAAAGTTTAAGACATGAATAGACACTAATGGCAGAAGGCATTGCTAGTCACAGATACAAAACAATAGTATATATTTCGGGAGCGGTCCAGTGAAGTTGAGGGATTCCTCCCCCAACTTACCACTGGCAATTATCAGAGAAACACTGCACCTAACAGCGTCGAGGGAATTCGATATTACTACGTTATTATAAACTCTATTTACTCAAACATAATGAGCTTAATTCTGTCTGTGTTAAAACTATATTTGCTTGTTCGGTTTACGTTTTACGTTTATCTTCAAACAAATTCTCTGATTGTCTTGCATTTTTATTGTTTTAATTATATAACATTATTTCAATAAATGTCAAGTCGACATCCCAAATATATAAGCGCAAATATACAAGCTCTAATATACAAGCCCAAATATACAAGCTCTAATATACAAGGCCAAATATATAACCCCAAATAACAAGTTCTAATATACAAGCTCAAATATAGAAGCCCAAATATACAAGCTCTAATATACAAGCCCAAATATACAAGCTCTAATATACAAGCCCAAATATACAAGCTCTAATATAGGGCCTACGAGCTTTAATATACAAGCCTAAATATAGCCTACAAGCTCTAATATATAAGCCCAAATATACAAGCTCTAATATATAAGCCCAAATATACAAGCTCTAATATACAAGCCCAAATATAGCCTACAAGCTCTAATATATTCCCAAATATACAAGCTCTAATATACAAGCCCAAATATACAAGCTCTAATATACAAGCCCAAATATAGCCTACAAGCTCTAATATATTCCCAAATATACAAGCTCTAATATAGGGCCTACATGCTGTAATATACAAGCCCAAATATAGCCTACAAGCTCTAATATATAAGCCCAAATATACAAGCTCTAATATACAAGGTCAAATGTATAAGCCCAAATATACAAGCTCTAATATACAAGGCCAAATGTATAAGCCCAAATATACAAGCTCTAATATATAAGGCCAAATGTATAAGCCCAAATATACGAGCTCTAATATACAAGGCCAAATGTATAAGCCCAAATATACAACCTCTAATATACAAGGCCAAATGTATAAGCCCAAATAAACAAGCTCTAATATACAAGGCCAAATGTATAAGCCCAAATATACATGCTCTAATACATACGCCCAAATATACAAGCTCTAGTATATAAGCCCAAATATACGAGCTCTAGAATATAAGCCCAAATATACAATCCATCTTTACGATTCATAATGCTTTACGTAGGGGACTGACTCGTCACTTTTAGGAACAAAAAGGAATTTGGTCAGCGTATTTTGTAAGCGTATTTTGTAAGCGTATTGTTTGTTGGTGATGGATGAAGAAGTTCTCAAAAAACCGACCTCGCATCTGAGTCACACGATTTATTCGCCCCTTTACGGCTTTCCCCCGAAGTGTTTACGGTTCCATTGAAACTAACAAATGTTAATTACACAGTGTGACTTTAAGTGCGGCGATAAAATACGATCGGACGGTGCTGGGTTTGACGAGCTGTTGAATTCCCGCCGGGAAACTAACTGATACACCGAAAACACTTATTTGGTCCATTTCTTCCGTCCGGATCGATGTGACAAGGGAGTCGTGAATCAGACTTGGGCAGCGGCCAGATGTTTTAATCGGTGTCTTTTCTTTGCTACATTCCAACAGTCGGACAATGCTGCCAACTGTTCGGTAAATAACCATCGTGCTAACTCTATAAAGCCAAACTGTTTCAGTAACCAAAGCTGAAGAAATCGGATTTTTTCAATACCTTCTATTAGTTCACTCTCTCTTTATGTGTAAGTTTTCAATCTTTATTAAAATAATTTTTATTCATCCACTTACATTTTTTTTTAAACTTGTAGTGCATGACACTTGACGTCAATACAGTTTTTTTTCAAATATTAATTATTTAATTAAATTTAATGAATTAATTTGAGTTTCAAATGGAATGAAAACATTTCAAAAAAACTGACAAGGTATGACATATAGTTATTTCACATCATTTTGCCTAAAATAAGGAATAACATATGATTTCATAAAACAATTGATTTTATATTATAGGTTATGGGGTAGAGATGGTCGATCCAGTGATTTTAACGGATCAGTTATCATTTAATAAAACGTAACTAAAATGTTTGTTTATATTACTTGTTTCAAAATAACTCTTGCAAACACCTATAATTTATAATTAGAGAAAAAACAATGTATCCTATGTATATATGGAAAAATAAGAGTAGTATAAATTCGACTAACAGAATCAAATATAAACAGTTTAAAAGATGAATAAACACTAAATACAGAAGGCATTGCTAGTCACAGATACAAAACAATTTCTCCAGACCGCGCTTGTAATTCCGCGGTCAGACCGCGGTTTACTGAATTCATTTACTAAACCCATTCTTAGCCGGGTTTCTGAACGGATCCGGAAAATTTTAGGTAGTCTGGAAATAATATGTCAACTTGTAAATAAAACAAATTAACGGTAACTTATTTGTTGAATGAACTTATTTGTCGCAACATTATGTTTTTCAAATGAATAATATATAAAAACCTCGTAAAAGGAAGCAGTGATTTGTGTTCTTCCAAGGATGGAATTAATTTCTCTATAGAGATAATGTGGTCTGAAATTAAACCACAGAAACTTTATAAATATCAGAACTAAAATGGCTACTCTAATTATTTCGTTTGTTTGAATATGGAAGGCATTTAATAATACCTATTTTCCATTTTATTCCTAATTAAATTCATTTTAATGAAATGTGGTTGAATTATGTAAAACAAACGGACAATAAATACAGTAATGCGGGCGTTATCGAACCCCCAATATATCCCTCCCGATACGTTATATAAGCCAATTAAAAATATTTTTACTGCGATATAATATTGTTGAAACAAAACTCCAAAACAGTCATCCCTAGTTAATTGTTTAGGTTATGGAAACGTGTATAGAAACGAGCCCTTTGTTTATGTTTGAATGGACTACGACAACGTGCTCGGACAATAGGGGCCGTCCTTTACTCACGTGGGACTTGGCGGTCACGTGAGTGCGACGAGCCGCCGTAAATTGTCCACTGACAAGTGACGAACAGGCATTGTTTGTTTACGTTAAGGTCATCTTCAGTTTCAGGCTAGGACATTCACTGGCGGTAACAAAACACGGCTGCAATGCTGTAACACATTTTCTAGAGACAATTTAGCAGATTCGTTGAAAACAATTATGAGGACTTGTTGGATAGTTTGATAAATTTATTAACTGTTGGAAAATATTTAATTGTATCACTCTGATTTAATAATGTACAATAAATAAACATAGCCTATGAGTTGAAACGCATATGTTAAAACAGCTAAAACATTTTTATATATTTACAAACTTGCCTATAGTAGTGCGACACAAGTGCCCTGATTTGTGAAAAGTAGACATTTCACCATGACAATACACCTGACTATTTCTGACATAAAATATCATGACCCTCCAATCCTCTTCTTTACCAGATTTTACTCTATGCGACTTCTCTCTATTTCCTCAAATGAAACCTGAGCTCAAACGAAAACGTTTTGCTACCATAGAGGAAGTAACAGAAAAAACTAAGGAAGGGTTAAAAGGCAGTATGTTAGAAGAGTTCCAGAGCTGTTTCCAGAATTTCTAGATTTGTGCATCTTGAATGGGGAGTACTTTGAAGGAGATAAAAGTGGCATTGTCCAATATTAAATGTATAACAGAAAAAATCCGGTTATTTTTGGGACCTTCCTAATATAATTGAATAATAAACTTGTGGTGTTTATTTAAAATTTTAAAAACAAATGTTTTTAATATTTGTTGATTCCATCTTAACGTGAGCTACTAGTTATCACTAAACACTTTTGATAATTTATAAACTTGTCTATAGTAGCACTTACTTATATTTGTTGAGCACGGCCGTTTCGGGAGATGTGTCCCATTGTCAACCCAGACCGTAACTGATCTCAAGTTTTCCGTAGGTAAGGTATTAGGGGGGGGGATATTATGGTAGGGGTGTTGGTGTACTTTGTGATTATTAGGAGATATGATGTCAAAAAGTGCGTGTGAGTTGTAATGTAATTGTGTATTGAGTATATGTGTAGGGTGTAGTTTGAAGTGTCGGGTTGTGTAGCGTTGTTTATTTCTGTGTTGTTTATGAAGAATTTGTAGGTTAGATGTTATGTTTATGTAGTCATTTTTTGACATTATAACTCCTAACACTCACAAAGTACACACACACACACACCACAATATTATCTCACCCCCCCCCCCAATACCCTAACCTACGAAAACCTTGTAATTAGTTACGGACTGAGTTGACAATGGGACACATCTCCCGAAACGGCCGTCCACAACAAACATAAGTAGGTGGTACTATAGGCAAGTTTGTAAATACTTACAAGTGTTTTACTGAAAACTAGTAGCTCACGTTGAAGATGGAATCAACAAATATTAAAACAGCTGTTCTAGAACATAACCTATAACATAAAATCAGCTGTTACATGAAATCATATGTTATTACTTATTTTAAACATGTGTACAACTATATAGATGACTTGAAGCCTGACAGAAACTCCAAGATTTTCCCAGTACAATTTTTAAGTTCAGGCGCGTTAAAAGAAATACCAACTTTAAAAAAAAACCGTGGAACAAAATTTATGTTTATTAATATTAAACATGCTCTGAAGTAACCGTTCTATATTATTGGGCCGTATTTCAGAAAACTTTGATTATAACAGTTAAAAAAAATTATTTTAATTAATCTAAATGCAGAAACACTTGTTGGACTATTACTTTACTGGTGTCATTGTTAGCATAGTTTTTCTTGTTAACTTTTGTTAAAGTAATTAAAGTAGGCTTACTTAATATCAGTAGCTTGATATAAGAGATGAACTTATGTCCTTAAATTCTAAAAATATCATTTTCTTGAAACGTTCTTATACTCTTTGACTCTTGTTCTTTTTTCTCTCTCTGGAAGTCTTACGTCACTGCTTCTTTCAGTAACCCTTCAAAACCTTTTCATGTTGTGGTGATCTTCGTATGAATATTAAGTTATTTATAAGCAGTAATATATATATACCTTTACTTTTATAAATTATGTGTTTGACCTTTTATTATCATTTTTATGTGTACCCTTTTGTTATGACTTATGTCTGGCCTTATCATAATCTCTGTATGGCTGGCATTTTAAATATCATATTTATGTCTGACGTTTGTAATATCACTTATATGTCTGATCTCTTATTGTCACTTATTTTTCTGACCTTTTATTATCACTTATAGGCCTATGTGTAGCATTTTATCACTTATATGTCTGAACTCTGATTATCACTTAGACTATATGTGTAAAATTTTGTTACGCTATATGGCTGAACCTTTTTTATAATCACTTATATGGGCTGACCTTTTCAATATCACGTACATGTCTGACAATTATATTATCACTTATATGGCCGATCTCTGATTATCACTTACACTACATATGTAACATTTTGTTACGCTTATATGTCTGACCATTTTATTATCACTTATATGTCTGATCTCTGATTATCACTTAGACTATATATGTAACATTTTGTTACGCTTATATGTCTGACCATTTTATTATCACTTATATGTCTGAACTCTGATTATCACTTAGACTATATGTGTAAAATTTTGTTACGCTATATGGCTGAACCTTTTTTATAATCACTTATATGGGCTGACCTTTTCAATATCACGTATATGTCTGACCATTTTATTATCACTTATATGTCTGATCTCTGATTATCACTTAGACTATATATGTAACATTTTGTTACGCTTATATGTCTGATATCTGATTATCACTTATACTACATATGTAACATTTTGTTACGCTTATATGTCTGACCATTTTATTATCACTTATATGTCTGATCTCTGATTATCACTTAGACTATATATGTAACATTTTGTTACGCTTATATGTCTGACCATTTTAATATCACTTATATGTCTGATCTATTATTGTCACTTATTTTTCTGACCTTTTATTATCACTTATAGGCCTATGTGTAGCATTTTATCACTTATATGTCTGAACTCTGATTATCACTTAGACTATATGTGTAAAATTTTGTTACGCTATATGGCTGAACCTTTTTTATAATCACTTATATGGGCTGACCTTTTCAATATCACGTATATGTCTGACCATTTTATTATCACTTATATGTCTGATCTCTGATTATCACTTAGACTATATATGTAACATTTTGTTACGCTTATATGTCTGATATCTGATTATCACTTATACTACATATGTAACATTTTGTTACGCTTATATGTCTGACCATTTTATTATCACTTATATGTCTGATCTCTGATTATCACTTAGACTATATATGTAACATTTTGTTACACTTATATGTCTGACCATTTTATTATTACTTATATGTCTGATCTCTGATTATCACTTATACTACATATGTAACATTTTGTTACGCTTATATGTCTGACCATTTTATTATCACTTATATCTCTGAACTCAGATTATCACTTAGACTATATATGTAACATTTTGTTACGCTTATATGTCTGACCATTTTATTTTTACTTATATGTCTAATCTTTTTATTACCACTTGTGTGAATGACCTTTTTGTTTGAATGACACTTAATTTGTGCGCTATCGTGGGACAGGCTAACGGTTAAATACACCAAGTATCTAAGGGATGGGGACTCGAAGGGATATTCATCTGTACTAGAAAGTAAGCCTTATGGTGATAGCATAAATATTGAGAAATTGGATTGTGTCGGACACGT